>JAVTVY010024952.1:0-92190 GCA_036873755.1 Hanleya hanleyi | reverse complement strand
TACCGACGGTCACGGATACGTAAAGGGGAACAACTTTGCTGACATACCGGTAGAGGGCGGAGTGCAGAGGGGATCAGATTTATCCTGCAGCCATACGATAGCTTGCGACGCTACGAATATATACATTTTGATACATTTGTATTTATGACGTTCTCTTGTGACGTTTGTTATTTGGACCGCCAACAATGGTATCGCGAGTGGCGTCATCACAATATGGATTGTTGCAACGTCATAGCGAATGATTGACGTCACAGAAGAACATACCAGATTCTTCAATTCATTTGGACTAGAAATATATATCTTACATCATACAACAAGAGCGCCTCGTGTGTCTGTCAATATGTTAGGATAGTCACTCTGCAGTACATCTGTTTTAATTTCATTTTGACCGCCCATTTATCGAACTGGAAACCGTTTTGCGTCAATTTCCTATGATCCACCATGTTAACAATCTTCGATCTGACCCCCAAGCAGTCACGCCCTCTGCCGTGACGTTGGTAAAGTTGCTTCCCTTTGGCTTTGTACATCCGTGACCGTCGGTATCCTTTCCTTATGTTCTGAGAAAGAATAGAAGCCCATAGAATCATATTTATGCTGTTGATTACAATTGTTATAGAGGACTTTATGGAGGATGCTGTAACACAGGAGTGGGATCGTATTCGAGTGATTTGTCGTCAGCCATTTAGGAAGGATGTCCAGTTCGGTTTGTCCTTTATACGAGTCAAGAGCACAACACCCAGCAGTAACAACAACAACAGCCAGTCACCCAGTTGTGATGAAAAAGTATGTCATATTCACAACATTGTTTATTTCTCAGATGCCACAATGTCTGTTGCTTGAAGATATTCTTAGGCACCGTTTCCAATTATCGTTCGCGAATGAATCGTTTATTTCGTCAAATTTTCTCGAAGTCGCAATTTTCCAAGGCGCGAGGGAATGGTTTTTTTTCTTCAAAATAAACGATTCATTCGCGATCGCTGTTCGAATGGGGTTTTTTTTCTGTGATATCGCGATATCGCGATTCAATCGCTTTTTAATCGAGAAAATATAAACGATTGAAAAAAAGCGATTGAGGATTACAGCCGAAAGTAGTACGCCATTGGTTCAGCCTGACTGACCCGCATACACGTTCGAGTTTCTAACACTTCAGTCAGACTATATAAAGTTCAATCATTTTTTCTTCTTCCTTTTCCATTCTTTGCCTAGTGTAAAACTATAGCGTGTTTCTGTACAGTTGGCGGTTATATAGATACGATGGGGATATTGAAAGAAATTGAAAAAATATATCTATATATATACATAGGAATAATGGTTATGCATATAATTATAACTTCATATTTACATATATTTTGTACGGGACACAGGCCCGGATATGGTCAGATTGGGTCATTTGCACTTGCAATTTCGTCTATTATTTTGGGTATTTCTGTGTTTTAAAGCTGGTATTATTTCAGATTTCTTGTGTAGTATTTTTCGTGAACGTTTTGGCATCTGTGCGGGCTGAAATTTTGAGTTGATTCGTCAGATTTTCGCTGCACGCGTGGTTTTTTGTCCTACGATCACCATTTTCCTTGTGTAGAGATGGCGCTGTATTGAATATAACATTGTCATACGGGGTTTTGAGTCTTCGAAAGCACTTAATTATTAATATATAGCGCGGGCTATTTGTAAAAATTTTCACAACTGGTTAATCCAGTAAGAGATGAAATTATATACTATTCAGTTGGTTTTTGGCTTGAGCTTCCCTTTGGAATCATTCATAGTTCATTTATCAAAATATAAAATTAAAATAAAAATTATTGTAGATATGCGAATCCAACCGTTATATGCAATTCAATGACCATTGTGATATGTATTTGATATAAATATGAAATCACTGCCGCGAATATTCTTATAATAAATAAAATTAACTTGATGGTGATTGTTTGAACTTATTCACATCTCAATAGTTTAAAAACTGTACCAAAACATGAATGGATACCCTTTCCTAATGTATGTTTTACTATAACAAAATATACATATTTAATTACACTATTTTTCACCTTAATTAACCTAGAAATTCTCGGCTGGAGGGCTAAGCTGTTCTGGGTTATCGCCATGCGCCCATTCACACCTCTATGAAGCCTGTGCCGTAATCATTCTGATAATGCAATCAACGACGAACTCAAATCCACTTATGACCTGTACCCGGTATTTACAAAACAAGATATTGTGACTATCATCCTGTATTGTTTATACCAAGTTGTATGAATATATGAGGAAATTATCGAAAGTATGAAGAGAATGACTGAACATTAATACATTGTCGACTCACACGATTATTGAATAAACATGTAATTTTGTCATTTACGCTTCGCCAGAGTAAATCTGAGCGCGAACGTCACAGGAAGCATGGTACAGGTATATGTATAGATATTTCCAGCATACGCCCTACTTCGGCTTGTAGGAGACTATAGATCGTGAATCATATATATTATTCGGTTATCTTGCGCATTTATACAGTATAGTATAGTAATATAGGTTTTTCCATCGACAAATCCGCAATCAACATTACATGTAGTTCCCAGTTCGCGGATAGAGCGGCGTACGACGGCAACACGGCCTATGTGTCAAATATCACTCCGCCTCACGATTCTCTCGCGCCTTGAAAAAACCCCGATTCTCTCGCGATTGAAGATTCGCGATCAAGAACGGATCGCGCATGGGTAAACGATTCAAAAACGATATCGCGAGAGAATGTTTTTTTCCAGAAAAGGTTCAATCGTTTTTTCTCATTTTTTTTCTCGATATCCTCGCGACTGATTCGCGACTGATCGTTTTTCAATCGAGAAAATTGAAGAAAAATCGCGACTGAAGAAAAAACGATTAATGGAAACGATCCCTAAAGTCGATGGTGTTTGTTGGAAGTCTTATCGTGCTGTGGATGCGCACTTGGGCAGTAATGAAGAAAGAGTGAGTTTGAGTGATTGAGGGACCACTATTGGTCCGAATGGGTTGTGAGAGGTGTCATAGTGAAGCACTCGTAGAGTCCGACTGTACGGGTGTGTCGTGAAAGTAAGGCTATGGTCTGTATACGCAGACAGAGAACGGTGAGGAAAAGGCATTTGAAGGGCCGTTATGCTTTTTGGACACTGGGGGCATCACTCTTCCGCATGGAATATACTTTGACTATATGTTTACTATTCTTTTAAGGTGCCACTGTTTGTATTTTAAACGATAAACGGTCCATAAAGGCCGGCCTGGTATATACCAGAAAATGGTATTACATACAAAGCCATTAAAAGCTTATACAGTGATTCGTATTAAGCCGAGATTAACCAAGGAGCGCTCAAGAGACCGCTCCCAAGTTTGCCCCGATATTTATTTCATAACTTCGAAGCACCTTTCCTCGGACAGTTCGACTGTGGACTCTCAAATCCGCACTAGAGCATGCATTCGTCTACTAACGCAGTTAGTATCTGTGTGCGTAGGGACGAAACCTAGAACTTACATATATTATATCAAAACGTGATTATTCTTGAACGTTAAATCCTTCCGAAGATATCAACGCGCATGATCGTTATGATTTCATGTTTATTTGTTTATCTACATTTTTATTCAAATGATCAATTTCTTCCGTGAATGCAAATAAAGAATAAACCGAATGTTCTAATTGTCTCCAATTTGGCCTAAATTTAACAACGGAGGTGACATTGTGTCCTGCCGATTTGTAGCCTTTTTCTCGTCTATCAGATTTTTTTTATTTCAGTTGGATAAAATCACAAAAAATCACCATTGTGCTATTTGGACACTGAGGACATTACTCTTCCGCATAGAATATACTTTGACCATATGTTTTCTATTCCACCTACAATCCCCTGAACGTTCCCTTCCTCACGGATAGCATCGTCAGCTTAAGAGGGCTAACGCATAAATTCTCTCTCTCGCACAAGGGTCCACTGACCTTTACATATGAATTACTGTAAGGTCCCTCATTATTTTCATCAGGATCGTGCACTATTCTGACGATCATCGACGCTATATTAGCTCCCCTGCAATTCGATTTTACAGCGATTTGAAATTACTCAATTCGGCTTTATTGGGTACATTCAGAAAATAAGGCAAGGGAATACTGGGAATAAAGGCAAATAGACAGCTCAGCCAGGTGGTGAAAAATAGCGAGAAAAGAAAAAAATCCCTTTGTTTTTGAGGTAGTGAAACCAAAAGTTAATATATTTATTCTGCCCGAAAGTGCTTCGTTCAGAGAAACGACCCAAGTCATATGCTGTGAAAAGCTTGCGATCAAAAGTCACTGTCAAATAGCACCAGTGGACGGTTAAAGTCGGGTGTTTTTAATAAATTTATATAAAATTCTTATAAATTTAGACATGAGGTGTATTTTTTCAATATCGATGCGCGCTTATAAATGCGAACAAACGGAAAAATAGACCCATAAATCTGTAGACATTATGTTCAGATTTATTTCTGGGAAAACGATCAGAAAACACCTCCGGTGATCTGGGACTTATGAGCTTCCGGAGCCTGGGCGGCCCCTGGACCCTAGGCGGCCCCTGGACCTTGGTCTATTGGGTTGTGAGAATTTCCTTATTTTAGCATCGTGTAAATGGATCGTATCTGTACGCGTAGTAGTTTATATTATGTTCCATGACGTAAAAGCCTCGTTTTAGATAAGTTGAATATATAACTAGAAAGTGAGGTGTGAGACAGACAGAGAACATGGCATTTGAGTGGACGTTTTAGGGTGGAGATGGACTATCCTTGCTCCTGATTGTACCGTGTGGGATAGACTAATGAGAACGAGAGATCCTGGAGGATCTTGGCGCCCACCATTGTCTGATAATTGTAAGCTAATGACAAGAGGATCTTTTTTGTCCATTGTTACTAAGAGCAAAAGATTGATTTGTAATTTTGTTTACAGAATTTCGAATCTGATCGAAAAAAGAGACACTGGAAAACACCAAGATATCATCTTTTTAAGTTTAAGGAGTTTCAAGATTTCTAGAAACTGTACTTATGTCGGTTGTTATAGTTCCAGAGAAAAGAGCACACTTAGTCTGAAAGTGAATGTCCGGAGGATCATTCGTCTTCGTTTTGTAGTATTTGTTTTGGCACGTGTCATCATTGGGTACTGGAAGCGAAGGCAAATCTCTTTGACCCCTTGGCATGAGCTATGAAACATACTTAAGATTTTATAATTAGGAACGAATGCTAATACTGTTCTGTTTACTGGGCTAGTTTGAGATATCTCTTTTAAGATATCATGCTCTGATTTGATTTGATTTTTTATTTCACCATGCATAACAATGTTTAATAAACGAAATATAATAGTGGCGGGATGAAAACCCCGAGGGGTTTGTTTTATCCCAAAATAATAATTATATTTACAAAGATGATTATATGCGGTAAACTCTAATATAGTGAGACAATTCAATTTTGTTTAAAACTAAAATACAAATTTAATTTCCAACTTCCACAGACGGCAAACAGAATAGATGTCTAATTATGTTCCAGTAATAAATACGATTTTATCTTCGATTTGAATAATGAGAGCGAAACGTGAGATTTTAACTGAGAGGGTAAATTGTTCCATATTTTAGGACCCTTTGTTTTAGTACTATAAAAAGATAAGTCAGAATAGTAAAAATCGCGATATAAATTTAATTTAGCCTGTCTAGTTGGGTACCTGCGGACAGCAGATAATTTTGAAAAATATGATCTGAAAGAGTTTGGAATTAGGTCTGTGTGATTGAAAAATTTGTCCACAAAAATTAACACCTGGTAGTCGTTTATTTGTTTTATGGACAATATTTGTAATTTTTGGAATAATGGGGCGGTATTGTCATATTTTGACGAAAATGTGATTAAACGTATAGCCTTTTTTTGTAACAGCAGCAACGGTTGAAGATGGGTATGATAAGTATTTCCCCAAACGATATTGCAATATGATAAGTATGGATATATCAGTGAGTAGTATAGAATGAAAAGAGTTTTTCTATTCAAATTATCCTTAATATGACGAATTATTCCTATATTCCTGCTAACCTTGTTCCTTATATCCTCAATATGCGAAAGCCAGTTTAATTTGTTGTTAAAAATTACTCCAAGAAATTTAAATTGGTTTACTTCTTCGATAGGGATTCCGGTAATAGATAAATCATTGTGCATTGGCATTTTACATTTCTTAGACGGACTTATTATCATAAATTTAGTCTTTTTAATATTCAGTGATAATCTGTTGCATGAAAACCAGCCGGATAGTTTATTAAGTTCCAACGTCATAATCTCAAACAAGAGTTTCGGATCGTCATTAGCGAGAATTACTGAGGTATCATCTGCAAAAAGAATTAGTTCAACAATGCTGCTTACCGAGGACAAATCGTTTATATAAATCAGAAAAAGAATAGGACCTAAAATAGAACCCTGTGGTACACCACATGATATTGGTTTGTAGGCTGACACGGTATCGTTATATTTTGTGCACTGAGGGCGAGATGACAATTAACTTCGAAACCAGTCATTAGAACTTCCCCGAAACCCATAATGAGCTAATTTATGCAGGAGGATAAAATAGTACAATACTTAATACTGAAGGGATCCGCGCAGTAATGTTGAAACTTCGAAAGTGTCTGAATCCTGATTATCTCCCTTGGATTGAAACACGCAGTAGTCTACAGTTGTCGAGTTGTAATGTTGTGTCACAAGAGTGACGTCCCTTCATGTAGCCGACCCGTCAGCAGAGGAAACAGTTCACTGGACTAAGAAAACTGATTGAAAATTTGAAGAAATACATTTTAATTCCGAATTATTTGAACTCCTTGATATGGAAGGTGAAGGTTAGGATATTCTCTATAGTCACTTTATAGAATATGTCCCACCGATTGATCCGCCGACTCGTGTGATGCAACGTCACAACTCGGGAATACCGTATTAATTTTAAGCGTAACTTGGATTTTCGAATCGGACCAAAAAAGGTATCTTGCACAACTAGGCTCCATGTGAGACCTGTGTACCAAATCTCAGAAAGATCCATGAAGTAGTTTCTGAGAATTGACGATAACAATGTTTCAATGGGAAATTCAATATGGCCGCCTAGTGGCCATATTGGATTTTCGAATCGGACCATAAAAGGTATCTTGCACAACTAGACCCCAGGGGGAACCGGTGAACCAAATTTGAGAAAGATCCATGCAGTAGTTCCTGAGAAATCGCGATAACAAGATTTGATGGGGAAATCCAAGATGACCGCCTTGTGGTCATATTGGATTTTCGAATCGGACCAGAAAAGGTATCTTGCACAACTAGACCCCAAGGGGAACCGGTGAACCAAATTTGAGAAAGATCCATGCAGTAGTTCCTGAGAAATCGCGATAACAAGATTTCATGGCGAAATCCAAGATGGCCGCCTTGTGGCCATATTGGATTTTCGAATCGGACCAAAAAGGTATCTTACACAAGTATCTTACACAAATAGACCCCAAGGGGAACATGTGCACCAAATTTGAGAAAGATCCATGGAGTAGTTCCTGAGAAATCGCGATAACAAGGTTTCATGGGGAAATCCAAGATGGCTGCCTGGTCGCCATATTGGATTTTCGAATCGGACCAGAAAAGGTATCTTGCGCAACTAGACCCCAAGGGGAACCTGTGTACCGGATTTGGGAAAGATCCATGAAGTAGTTCCTGAGAAATCGCGATAACAAGGTTTCATGGCGAAATCCAAGATGGCCGCCTTGTGGCCATATTGGATTTTCGAATCGGACCAAAAAAGGTATCTTACACAAGTATCTTGCACAAATAGACCCCAAGGGGAACATGTGTGCCAAATTTGAGGAAGATCCATGGAGTAGTTCCTGAGAAATCGCGATAACAAGGTTTCATGAGGAAATCCAAGATGGCCGCCTTGTGGCCATGTTGGATTTTCGAATCGGACCAGAAAATGTATCTTGCACAACTAGACCCCAAGGGGAACCTGTGTACCGAATTTGGGAAAGATCCGGTTTCATGGGGAAATCCAGGATGGCCGCCTTGTGGCCATGTTGAATTTTCGAATCGGACCAGAAAAGGTATCTTGCACAACTAGACCCCAAGGGGAACCTGTGTACCAAATTTGAGAAAGATCCATGAAGTAGTTCCTGAGAAATCGTGATAACAAGGTTTCATGGGGAAATCCAAGATGGCATCCTGGTGGCCATATTGGATTTTCGAATCGGACCAGAAAAGATATCTTGCACAACTAGACCCCAAGGGGCACCTGTGTACCGAATTTGGGAAAGATCCATGGAGTAGTTCCTGAGATATCGGGATAACACGGTTTCATGGGGAAATCCAAGATGGCCGCCTTGTGGCCATATTGGATTTTCAAATCGAAGCAGAAAAGGTATCTTGCACAACTAGACCCCTGTGTACCAAATTTGAGAAAGATCCATGCAGTAGTTCCTGAGAAATCGCGATAACAAGAATTGGTTACGGACGGACGACGGACCACGGACGAAAAGCGATTTGAACATCCCACCATCTGGTGATGGTGGGCTAAAAATATGTATATTGGGTCGTAGACGCAAAGCAATTCCTAATAGGGGTAACGGGTGTTTTGGTTTCTAGGTGAGCCAAGAACCGAACCCCATACACCGAGCGGATGCACCAATAACAGATAGTGATTAATGTTTTTATTCCTCGAGGTGAGGTTTTGAGTTGGATACCTTCGGCCTTAACAGAGTTTAAAAAGTCGTGACCAGATAACAAAAGGACTTACACATCAATCCAAGTCACAATGTTTTCGAAATTCTCGGAGCTTTAGTAAACAATATGTGAGAATTTTGCCCAGAGAAGAAATTAGTTGAAAATGTTTTCAATAAAAGGCGAGAGGTCTCAGCTGTGGAATCAAATCAACCAAAGACTGACCAAAAGCTGCCAACCAGAAGACAGCCACAGCTAGCCAGATATTACTAGATTTTCTTTAGAGGATATCTACATCAGGTAAGAAGATCTCTTTATATACCACATCTTTTGCATAGACGATTCAAAATAACGGACATGGGGGTGGGACTGAAAAGTTGGGTTTTTGTCGTTTAATTCATAAAAGTGCCCAGAAGTATTTTATTTCACATCAGATAATTATTTTCTAATTTATTATGTAGTTTCAGCGGAAAAATCTGCGTAAATAAAACATTGGAAAAATCTGACCGATTTCTTTCAGCTAATATAACTCATTTCTAAAGTCATGAACATAGTTAAAGTTTAGGCACATGCTTAGGCTTCTAAACATTCCAGCGTCAGCATGTTAATATAGTGTAAAATGACTTCAACACAAACACGATTTGTTCTGAAATCAACATATTTTTGTGTTGAACTTCAGATATCAAGATAAAATCTTGTTGAGTTGAACCAAAAATTTGTGTTATTTTCAACAATTCTGGTGATAAAATGGCTTCAACACAATTTTTTTCGCTAGCTAACCGCACATGTGTCTAAGTACTCCATCAGGCGTCCATGATGCGCATCCATTAACATCAGATGGCTTGTTTGAGCTCCCGAGCCAGCGTATCTAATTCCGCTTAAGCCGGTGCTAGGGGCCGTGTGGATACTTCATAGTCTCCACATGAACAGCTGCAATAAAAGCGCGGCTGAGATACTAAGACTACGTCCGAGAATTCAACGTATTCTCGGGTCTGAATGTTAGGGGTCGACGAATACTTTCCTGTGGAGTCATATGGTTGCTTTTTAGTCACCAGACTTCAATTTTTACCACCTCTTGCATATCGCTCCAATTTAACATGTTTAAGATGGAACATGTTTTCAGCCTGTAGAGGTATCCGTTTTGAGGTGTTCAGATCCTAAAATGTGATGAGTTCGAGATATAACCTTATTCCATGATAACATTAGATGGTGATGAGGCCTGGTCTTCAACACTGAAGGGCGATGATTTCAACTTACACGCATTGCTCATCACCCCTATCCATACCAGTCCTCGGCTTTTTGGGACCTGTCCATGTCTGGGAATGCACCCTACCTACCTTTCCACATAAGTATTTTTCTTAACCCTTGAGCTACGGGTCTGAAACGTACCCCACTATGCCCTTGCGTCAAGCTCTACCAGAAAATGTAAAAAAAATAATCAAAGATGGCCGCTTTAATGAGATCACAGTGACGTCATTTTCAAAGAAGACATTTTTTGGTCGATTTTTGGGTCAGATTTTTCGAGTTTTGTTTTATCTGATTTCTTCGCAAAAACTGGATGATAAATTAGTTTATAGTAATCTGATGTGAAATAAAATAGTTTTTGCCCACATTTCCTCACAGAAAAGCAGGCATTTGAAGAAATCTGACGAAAAATTCACTTTCTGGTTCCCAATATGAATGTACCCATGATCCTTTGCTCGGGGGTTATGCAAATAGGCTCAAAATGATGCCAATATGATAAACTGAAAAGTAACGTCAGCTCTCAAGTTTTGCGTCGTTCCGGAAATAGAATAGAAAATTGGGTAGGGTGGCAATCATGCTTCCCTCACCCCGCCCCCCACCCCCGTCTGGTAGAGCTAAAATGTGATAAATTGGGCTCATCACCGTTGAAAGGTGAACCCACAACCCCTTGTCATGACCTTTAAATGACTTTTCTGACTGCGTACAAGCACAGGCCCGCAAAACAAGAGATTTGGGGGAGGGGGGGGGGGGGGGGGTATTAGCGTGGAGTGTCGAAATATGGGGTCTCTATATATAACCCCATGCTTTATATAAGTAAACATAAAAGGTGTGAAACGGACTTTGGGTGAATCGAGAAATAAACGGTTTACCGCCAAACAAAACACATCAGCATATTCTACAAGTTTCACTTTATATACTCCCGTTTTAGTAAATTTGTGCAATTTTTTATCTTTGCCGGGCGATTCAAAATCCAACGTAACTGTCCGTCCATCTAGGAACAGTTAGATTATGGGCTTTTTTTCTCAATTCTGACTGGTCAGTCGCGACAGCTGATCAGTGCGTGACCTCTCTTGCCGAAGGCGTTTCGCTACTGACCAATCAGAATTGAGAACGAAGCCCGTCATAATCTAACTGTTCCTAGATGGACGGACAGTTACGTTGGATTTTGAAACGCCCGGCAAAGGTACAAAATTGCACAAATTTACTAATTTGACGACGGGAGCATATAAAGTGATACTTGTAGAATATGCTGATGTATTTAGTTTGGCGGTATACCGTTTATTTCTCGATTCACCCACAGTCCGTTTCACACCTTTATGTTTATTTATATAAAGCATGGGGTTATATATAGAGACCCCATATTTCGACACTTCACCTTAATACCACCCCCCCGCCAAATCTCTTGTTTTGCGGGCCTGTGGTATAAGTGAATACTTATCCCCTCATCGTGGTTCATCATCTGAATGTTTTCAATTTTCTTAAAGGTTTTCATCAATATGTTACGAGCAGCCTTCTTTGTCCTTGTCATGTTCGTCTGTATGCTGGCGGAGTCATCGGCTCACCCCAGGCGCCTAAGACCGAGGCCTGATGGAGAGGGACGCCCAGCACGACCCCAAGGGGAGAGACACCCCAGACCGCCTAACGGCGAGAGACGTAATTGTACTATAGACGATGATGACATTGAGGGAAACTTCACTCTTGGTGGTAACGATGATGTGAATGGCAACTTTACACGTAGGCGATGTAACCACACTGGTTCGGATGAGGAAGGCGGTGATCGACCAAGAGGTCAAGGTCGTGAATCCCAGTCAGATGAAGACAAGACATCTGATGAAGATAGCTCATCAGAGGAAGACTCATCTTCCGAGGAAGACTCATCTTCCGAGGAAGACAAAGGTCAAGGTCGCAGAGGTCGTGGAGGTCGAGGTCGTATAAATCGAGGACGCTGAAGTCGAGGTCGTGGAGCGGAGGTCAAGGTCGCGGGCGAGGTGGTCCACGATAGAGGCCGACGTCCTGACTGGCGACAGTATTACGATCTTAGAATTCTTAATAGGCTGGTCCTTTGAATTTAGATTGACAACGAATTGTATTTCCATAAACACTGAATATTTGGCCCTGGCGGCATCAAGACATTTCTCATTTGTTTGGCCAGTTTCACGCGGATCTAAAACTTTACACTTGTCATGTTTGCTCGTCCTAGTATAGCTTATATATATTTGTTTTGTAATAATTGCAACAGTCGTTCTTGCTGATCTAGAACACAATCAGTGACGATATATGACAAAAGACAAGTGGCATTATTTTATATGATATAAGTGTGTTTCTACTTAGATTGTATTATTATTGTACTTTTTGGGGACTTTTTCCTGTATGCCTGGCGTATAAAAGTTTATACAAATCACAACGGTGCTGAAACATGTAAAACGTGTTGTATTGATGTTTCATCGAATCACAGGGGCTCGTTACCGTTGTTAATTTGTTAATTATGCTAATTTTTGGGGAAAGAGAGAGGGGGGGGGTTGTGGTCGGGAAGAAATCCTTTTCTTCACGACCCCCATCCCCTTCTCAAACCAACATAATTAACCTGTTAACAATGGGAGCAAGCCCCTTTGCATCGAATAACCCATTCACAGCTTCGGTGATAATATCCCCAAAACAACATAGTGTATATATTTCGCTCTAACCTGATCATGTTAATGTGACGTCACTGAAACTATGTCGGGTGAAGAGTTCTTTCAGATTAAAACAGAATGCAATTCAACATTTCTCATTGAATGAATTTGACTCAAATTAGACATAGTGGTAGTGTGTTTATATGGTCAGAGCATATGGAAAGTAATTCGTTAATGTGCAAAACTGAAGGAGTATGCGCTGTGAGGAGCATTCGCGACTGCTCGGCCTATTCCGTCGAAGTCATAGTACCTCGCGCATTAATGGGGTAAGGATTTTACAGTTCTCAGCTGTAAACCGTGATCCGCCCCAAGTGAGACACATCACAGGCTATAGGATGTGTTTCCGCTCACATAGTCCTCGTTGTATTTCTCTCTTATCAGGACGCATACCCACGCTGTCTCTAGTCATACAGCCTCTTCTTGCAAATTTTTGTATCATGTGGTGCTGCTGTGAAGAGATCCAATTACACTGTATGTGTTAAACCCTTGGATGGCAGAAGAAGCAGCAGTCGTCTCTACTCTCCGACTGGCGTCGACTTGCCATGAGAGGATCAATCTAGCTCATTCATTCATGAAAGCCGTTCTCGGCTGTCTGTGGGCTCCACTATAAGCTCCCTCACTCGTACACGTCGAAAAGAGAGATAATCGTTCTTATCTAGAGCCATTTGCCATAGTTTCGTGAATGTAAGTCTCTCATTGCTTCGCAAATGTCGCTATAGAAGCTTCTGGATAGCTGTTGGTCTTACACCTATGACTCAAAATTTCCACCAGAGGCCTTTCAGCCAAGTGCGCATGCGCGCCATGATGTCACCGGTTAAATTCAATCATGTGACCCCTCCAGCGGTACTCTACAGCGTGAGCCCGATCGATAGAACCCACATACATGTATCATTCACTCTGCTCTACACAAAACATTCGCCCCCATATATCCCACAACAGGCTGCCCTGTTTATACTCCTCCCTCACTGCGCATGCACACCATGACATCACAGATCAAAGTGTTCATCCTCCCCAGTTTGATTCTGTCCAACGAAAGCTTCACTATGACACCACACAGGACCCATTTGGACCATCAATGGCCCATCAATACCCCACCGCACGCTTCAGTTCCAAGCGCGCATACGCACGATGGCGTCACCCCGCGATCCCACGATGCATCTCTAGGATGTGCGCACTGTGCAAGCGCGATGACCCGAAAGTCACGTGACCACCACGTGCCCGGACATTATATTTGAGCTACGGCCCTGTGCGGCCATGACAACAGCCACAATAGAACAAAATTTGCTGTTTCTACACTACTCTCGTGTATTGAAAATGATGTACAAGATTGCCCAGTAGAAGAAAAGGTCCCGCAGTTATCTAATATCAGCCTGCAACCGGGACATATATTCCTCATTTGCGATTTCGGAAAGGCATGTTTTCCATATAAAATCATAGGGAAAGGGACATTATTTCATGGGGGATGATTCCTTTTACATCATCCAAAGGAGTATTCTGGATGATTTCATAGTTTGGCCCTCGCCTCCTTCACATTCTACAGGTTAGGGAGATCCCGCTCGCTAAAATGGAGGTAAAAGGGTCGTTTTTGCTCAATAACTTTTAATTCCTTGTTAACCAATGCTGCAAAAGTTCAGGCGCATTAATACATCTATTGTTCCATGTCCTAAAATTAATTTGCCATTTGAAGAACCATGCAATGTTGTTTAAATAGTCAAAAAACATGTTTGGCCCATTATTATGCAAATTCGATAGATGATATTTTTTTACCACCATTTGATGTGGATATATATATATCCATGTGTATCTCAAGAGGATTTTGCTGAATTCATTATGTAAAATGATTTATTGAACAAAAACGACCCTTTTACTTCCATTTCAGAGAGCTGGATCGCCATAACCTGTTCTAGCGGTGACCACGACACCCCCACTCAATGAAACAAAATAGTGGGTTAACTAATACTGATTTATTTCTAACCCTTTACATGAAGAAATGGATGTAAATGTTCGCGTTTCGCCATTTTTCTTGTCTTCATCCAATCAATAGGCTACAAAAGAAAAAAAGCAACACGAATTTATTATGTTACAAAGTCTATTGCTTACATGTATATTGGTTTCCAGATGGTTTGAGTATTTATACCCGATGTTAACATTTATAACCTATAATGGATTGAGATAATGGTGGACTTACAATGTCTCACTTTCAAGGAGAGTGATCATTCGATCTCGCTCTCCATCACTGTCGTAATATTTTCCCCAGGAGAGCTTTTGATCACTAGCATAAAAACTGCCAATGCAATGGAGAGTACAACTGGAAATAATGATCACTCAGGCAAACTACAATCCAGGAGAGTGATGAACAGCTCTCGCAGATCACGAGGAACTATGATCATGATTACCTATGGTGATGCTACTCATACATTTTTGTTCTCCCCATGCTCTGCTGCACATGAAAGTTTAACCTAATTATAGTTCATGAACTCAAATATGGGCGAAGGCGGTCAGTTAACTTATAAGTGATCAATTAAAGAGAATATGCAACAACTGCAGATTTATTGCGGACTCTCTCTCTCGATCTACATGGCTGAGACGAGCTCACATTTATTCAACCACAAATACATTTTTTTTGGCAGATATATTCCGTGAAATATATGTAAGCTTTCAAAATTATAACTTTTCTAAAACTGTACATCTCACTATATTGGACAATTCTGTGTTCCATAGATTCCAAGCAATGACACATGCACAACGGGGGTGCACAGGCATTATATAAAACGGAAGTTTCAATCCGAGACATTTATTGGCTCACTGGATCAGAAAGATGTGGAATAGAAAGTACGGAATTGGTAATCACGGCAGCTGATTGGCTGCATTGTACTGCGCAAGTCCCTCATTAAATAGCAGTCGTAATTGTAGCGTTGGGTTCATTTTCATAGCAGTTGTTGTTCACGCCGAACTATTGCTCCAAGCGGCGTTAGATTTAATTATCACTTTTCCTGCCATATCGTTCGATATCCCTTCCTGGACTAAACACTATCTGATATCGCCCACTATAATGCCTACTATACAAGGAGTATTCATTGATCAGCACTGCTGACTTATAACTCAGATAAAGCCCAACTCGGTCCACTAGTAATAACTGGTTCAGATTGGGTTCTCCACTCAATTAAAACCGTGAATCATTAACGCTCACAATGACACATGTTGTGAAATATCGATTTTTGACCACCATATAAATGCATATATTATATGTGAAATGTCGATTCTTTACCACTATATAAATGCATAAATTTCGACTTTTCATTTACCAATTTGCGTGCATGCAACCTTGATATTGTGATGTGTTTTGACAAAACTATTTCCGAAATAATATTCCGTGACCCTTTAGGTCGGTTATCGTAAACACAACTTTTTGTGAGAATTAGTTATGTAAGTTCAAATTTACAGGATAACATAGAAACCGCTTATGTAAGTGTAATGAGTTAACCTTGGTTTTGACGACTGAATTTATGTAATGCGACAGATTCGTGATCTGCCGGTCATAATTGTACTGAATTTGTACGGACATTTATGTTGAGTTACCATGACCCAGGACAAAATAAAAGAGAATGTCTGACGATTTCCAATTGACAGAATAAGATCTTCTGTCATGTTACCACTGGTACAGCGTCATAATTTTGTAAGCTGAAATGAACTACGAGCAGTAAAAGCTATCTACAGCAATGTGTGTGTTCTGTTGTCATCCATTTTAAGTCCAGAGAAAACCACTGGCCGGACCGGAGTCTTCTGATGGTTTTATGTAGTTTTACCCGGGAACATCGGCGCCCCATACAAGCCCACATTCCGTCGAGACGGTAACTATCACACCAACATCAACCACGCTAACCATTACACCAACACCAACCGCGCTAACCATCAAGCAAACATCAACCACGCTAACAATCACACCAACGTCAATCAGGTTAACCATCAGTCCAACATCAACTACGCTAACCATCACAGCAACATCAACCACGCTAACCATACCACCAACATCAACCCTGCTAACCATTACAAAAATTTCAATCATGCTATCTATCTCACCCACAGTCAACCACGCTAACCATCACACCACTAAAGTCTATGTAGGTGAATGAGTGACATATGCTAAGCATCGAGTCTGCGACACAGCCCGAAACTAGTGACAGGGTTGATAGATGGCCATCATAAGCGTACCAATAAATAATGTCTCATTAGCTTCCTGGAAATAGATGAAAAAAATACCACATACTTTGCTCCCTTTTTGCAGACTGGGTACACGGTCCATTGTGTACCATTTTTACTTTCCTGGAATGAAAAATGAGAGTGTTTTTATTTCGTCAATTCCTTTACATTACTGTGGCCTAGAGGGATTTTTTTCTTAGTTTTCGGAGGTTTTCTTTATTATTTCGCCTATTTTCTATAAACATTTTCTTGTTAATTACAGCATTTCTTCAGGTTCATCGCATTCCTAGTAACGTCGTCAAAATTTCTTCATGTCGTTTTCACCGAAAACCAAACTAAATTCTTGGAAACGTTTCATTTCCACGGTGTAAAGGATTCGACCGCGGTGTAACGTTTTCCACCGTTGTTGCACCCTTACACCGCGGTTAAAACCGTTACACGTTTTCAAGAATTTAATTTTGATTGTTGGTGAAGAAAGGATGAAAACATTGTGGCGACGTTACTAAGAATGCGAGAATCTAAAGACAGTCTGTGATAAACTAAAAACTGTAGAAAATTGGCGAGAAATAGAGAAAACCCCATAAACAAAACTTTAAAATAAAGAGTCGATGTCCCCTTTGGGCCACCGTGTTGCATGGTTTATTTCAATTATCTATATAATATAAAATATAAAATCTTTTTGCGTTTCAATATGGCCATGCTAATCTTTGAACATACCCACAATTGTCAGCGAACAGTACACACTCATTACTGTAAGTTTTACCGTCATCACCACACACCTATAAAGAAAGAATTTCTCCAGCATTAATATGGATCGGCGTAACCATTCATAATGACTGGTATAACATGGATTTGGTGTATCCTTTCATATAGAATCAGTCAGCCTCGGACATCAAGGTTTGAATGTATAATGTTTATTTCTGTTGTACTTTATGTATTTCTAATGAGCCGTAAAAGGGGCATGAAATTTTTTTTTTAGCTCCAACGAATTGGCTATTACGTTAGTTTGTCGTTAGAACGACTTATTGTTAGAACGAGTTATGAACAACTTAATAGGGGCTGAAAACAATTTTCCAATGTCTCTTTTACGGCTCCGTATATTTCAGTATATTAGAATGTATCGTGATGTTTTAGTTTGTATCTCTTGGCCATTTGCCAAAGTCTGAGACACAGGCGTGGTGTGGAACCGCACGCACTGCAGTTCACGGCTCGCCAGCATATCCAATTTTACTATGGCTGGAGATAGCAAGATCAAGTATAAATAGCTATATCTAAATAAATATAGGTTACCTGAAACATATTTACTTCTACAGACTTTCTATAATATATCAGTGGATACGAAATAGGGGTCCTGGGCCAGGTGCAGGTGTTATTTGTCAGTATGGGCTTCCCGGCCACGGCGTCCTAGTTCAGTAGGTCATCACGACGTAATAAAGAGTCATCTATATATAGAAGCGTTGTTCTAGGTCATCGTCTATTGATAGAACCTATAAGTTTTCAAGGTTATCTATTCACCGGACCGTATCTATAGTCCGAGGCGTCACCACGTGAGAGGTCCATCACGCGCTTCGATTGACCAGGTTCATGATGTTCCTAGTGATTTCCGGGTGCGGTGTCGGCCAGTCTCCCCTACGGCGGTGTTCGACCTTCAACGTTCCGCTTCGATTCACGCGCGAATGTATCTAATATTAGTGGCTACTTTAAAACGGTACTACGCATTTCGTCTCGCACGAATGATTTTTAATTAAACCTGACACTGATCTTCACGGTTCTCGAATCATCTATTTGCCCTTTGTCGGTGACGTCAGTACTATTGTTAGACTCAACTTATGGTATATTTAATGAGCTTGAACCTCCTATGACATCATTCCAACAGATGAACACTCGCATGATATGTTGTGGGTGAACTAATACATTTCTCTTAATAGTACTGAACACAAAATAGATGTGAAGGAGACATAGACACAGTTCATCGAGGTAGTGCGACGATGGACAGAGGACTACCTTCAAACTATACCTATAGGTAGAGTATCCAAAAATAACCCGAACATCCTCCACAGTTTAATTGTAATGTTGATTCACATTCTAAATCTAATGTGAACCGACAGTTCGCTTTGTTGACTCACTCACCGGAATCGTGAAGTAAACCTCGGAAAAGGTAAGAATTCAGGGGCGATACCGATTTCAACATACCCGGTGGCGTCATAGCGAAGTCAGCCAACTAGGAGCGGGGTTTATAACCCCGTTAATGCTTTTGATACTCGAAAATACGAGACGATGAATGATTTATAACATATCTAGGTGAACTTATACCATACTGGGCCTCTTTTGTGTTAAATGCCGTCATTTACATCTGACGACGATACAGCTCACCAATCTCCAATGTACGAGTTGTCACAGCGAAACAGCTCACCAATTACCAGTATACGAGTTGTCAGAGCATTTCCATCATAGCTCTCTAGATTTGTATCTAATACCGCTTATGCCGGTGCTAGGGGCCGTGTGGTCATATCATCCAAGTTGCCACATGAACAGGTACAATAAAAGCGTACCTGAGATACAACACATATCACGAATCGTTAGATTCTTGGTATGTGCTTTAGAATAGGTTAACCAGAAGACTATTCTGTGATGTCATGTGACGCAGTCAGTATGTCGGCACCTCTTCCCACTTCCCTTATATGTGTTGTAATCTAGACATTCACCGTGGTTAACGTATTATCAAGCGGACGACATATATATATATATATCTATATATATATATATATATATATATATATATTCCAGCAATATTTCAGCTATATAGCGACGATCAAACAAAACTTCAAGAATTCTAAGTCAACAACCCAGCAATCCAGAAGTAACCAACACAACACACGGAAAACCTGCACATACACTAAAACTTATGAAACAAACCGATTTCTTCAAATAACCTAAAATACAGTCTTCTTTTACTCGACTAAAAAGATCTTCTGAAGCAGCTGCTTGATAAAAAGAGTCTCGTATAAAAAGAGTCTCTTACATTCAGCACTTGGGACTGCCGAGAGGAAATCCACGAAGCGGTCCGATTGTACCCATTCGCCACTGTTCGGGCCTATTCCGTCGGGATCATAATACCTCGCGCATTAATGATGTAAGGATTTTAAAGCTCTCAAGTGTAAACCGTGATCCGCCGCACGTGAGGCACATCACATCCTATAGGATGTGTTTCCGCTCACAAAGTCCTCGTTGTATTTTTCCCTCATCAGCAGATAAAATATATATCCAAATGAGATGGTATTCCCTTGATTCTCCCCGCAGTGGATCTCTTCTAATTTGATGTGTTTCTCCTGTTTTTGTGTTTCTCCTGTTTTTCTTTTCGAGCTGATCTCCATGGTAACTGAACTCATACAGCTGACACGCGCTGTTCGGAGTTTCGGCGTGATACTGTGCTTTCAACATGGATGCCAATGTGGATTCCGTGCTTTCAACATGGATGCCAATGTGGATTCCTAGCAATGCGAAACAAGGTACTAATGTCCTACATTATCCGAGACCGTGTTGAGTGCGATTGTACTATCTGCCACCGGAGATCCCCAAGAAGTTGCGAATATGGCATTGAACTCATTCGCGACTGCTTGGCCTATTCTGTCGAAATCATAGTACCTCGCTCATTAATGGTGTAAGCATTTTGAACCGCTCCGGGGCAAACGGTGATCCGCCGCACGTGAGGCACACCACATGCTATAGAATGTATCTCCGCTCACATAGTCCTCGTTGTATACATATATATATCCAAATGAAACGGATATTCTCTTGATTCTATCCCCGAAGGATCTCTTCTAATTTGAGGTGTTTCCCCTGGTTTTTCGTCTCAAGCTGATCTCCATGGTAACGGAAGTCATACAGCTGACATGCGCTGTTCGGAATTTCGGCGTGATACTGTGCTTTCAACATGGGTGCCAATATGGATTCCTAGCATTGTGAGTCGAGGTACTAATGTCCTACATTATCCGAGACCGTGCCGAGTGGCACTCGAAATGTTTCAGAAATCTCCTCTCCAGCGATTGGTCTTTTGACCTGCGCCATTTTTGAGTTAATACGAGTTTGCTCACCGGTTCATTATTTATTTGAGACATACCAATCTGAATGTACATAAGTCAGTTTCTACGTTCACACTTCGAAGTATCAGTGGAGTGTGAACGTAGAAATTCGCTTGCGTATGAAGAGGTAATTCACCTAAACGACGTGACTGTCTCACTTTGACCCCTGGCGTACAACGGCCTCATTTTCGCTCTCAAAATGTGCCGGCTAACACAGCAAATGTTGTTGCACCCAGTCACTGTCCTTTCTTCAGGCGGGTTCAATACCAATAATATAGGCCAATACTCTGAGCCCCATAGCACAATGAGAAAACCCCTCCCCCAATCCAGGATGTCCTAAAAGCGTACCTGAGAACGTCTGTCAGCCATGCAAACCATTGAAAGCTATGCTTCCACAGCTTTGAAAATAGAACGTTGTATCCATTCACAATCCTCCCAACATGAACAATTCTAGGCAAACATTAATCTATTGCTTACCGGTTGATAAACGGCGAGGCAGGCAATATCACAGTTATCGAGAAGTGCTGAAGCTGAAAGAAATATGAAATTTGAAAAGAACTACGTACCGGCTCTCTGCGTTCTAAATAGTATGTACAAAAAAGGACGAGCATCCAAAAAACGTATTTAAAGCTCTTTTTTCCAAAATGCGAAGCTTCTGAAAATAATTATTAATGTCTTTAAATATAATTTTAATGGGTGTAATTCCACACTGATATGAAAGGGTAAGTGGGTGAACGGATGGATCGACAGACAGAATGGGTGTCTGGTGCATAAATGGATATGAGCGGCTAGATTTACCGGATCAAGTCCGTCGTGCTTAGTCTCATATCCATTACACCGAATCACGTTGACACTTCGAACCTGCCTTGATATATCTAACCATGTTCAGTGTTCAGAGAACTTATACAGAGACACGAGAGGACACTGACCTCGGATCCACTTGAATTTCGAAATGTGTCATAAGAGAGCGTTATTTATTGGCTGACCTATATATTGGGCCAACGTAACTATCGTATCAGGAGGAATGACGTAGCCAGTTGAGGAAGCTGTCACCTTAAACACAATCGGCGCGTAGATTTCTGATTGGTTCTTCTCTCATTCTGATCTCGAATAGGAACACTATAAAGGCAGGTTCGAAGCGGAAACTTAGAAATTGGCTTGATGTAATGAAGATGACTGAGTCTGTGCGGGACTATTCTGTATAATATTCACCGGTCTATGATACCTCATCGATCAGGTTTTCAGTGTAGACTGGTAAGGGATTCATGGAAATAGCATGGAAGTGGTGTTCTAATCAATGACCAAAGGAAATACATCTGTGGTTTATTCTGCTAATTGCAAAAGGGATTTACATCGTCCACAGCTTTCCCTTTCGTGCTCACTCTGGCACGATATACCTGGGTTCCGAGGCTGGGGGTTGTGACCAAAACCGAATAATGACGAAAGAATGACGTCAGAAGGTCAAGGTTAAAGGTTATATGTGATAGGTCGGGAGTAGAAAGGTTGGCGTTGAAATTGAGCGAATCATGAACAAGGATTTATTGAAATCGCGTCCAATGAGAGGGTAGGGGTTCAAGTTGGGTTGGCGTTGCAACGGGCGGTGAAACTTTATGGAACTCGTAGCAGTTAAAGTAAACAATTTGAAAAAATAGAGAATAAAACGACATTTTGACATTTTGCCATTAGCGCATTTGACTTTAACGCGCTTCCCTAGTTTTTCACTCGTCAGCATGATATGCGTGTTATATACAGTGATCTATGGCGGGATAAGTATGCTGTGAGTATGGTACTGGATGTTTACACGAATTTTCAACGACAGAGGCTAATAACGTTAAGAATATGGAAAAAATAAATTTCGAAGGCGTCATGTGCCGGCTTTCGTAGAATAAACTCCCCCCTAGCTCTTCGCCTGCTCGAATATTTAACAGAATGAAGCAGAAATGAAAACGGCCTTACACTGTGATAGTTTCGAAGAGATAATGAGTCCGTTTTTCTCCGATATACATTTGAACGTGTCGTGGCATCACCTCATTGCCTTTTTGGAGAATGAATCATTTTAATTTTAAATGTTTCGGTCCTTAAAAATTATAGAACTTCATGCATACAAGGACATACATACATACTTGGCTGCGATCGTTTAACGGGGCAAAATCTAAACAGACATGTTTGTACCGTGTATTCCGTCAGTCTAACAGACATGTTTGTACCGTGTATTCCGTCAGTCTAACATACATGTTTGTACCGTGTATTCCGTCAGTCTAACAGACATGTTTGTACCGTGTATTCCGTCAGTCAAACAGACATGTTTGTACCGCGTATTCCGTCAGTCAAACAGACATGTTTGTACCGTGTATTCCGTCAGTCAAACAGACATGTTTGTACCGTGTATTCCGTCAGTCTAACAGACATGTTTGTACCGTGTATTCCGTCAGTCAAACAGACATGTTTGTACCGTGTATTCCGTCAGTCTAACAGACATGTTTGTACCGTGTATTCCGTCAGTCTAACAGACATGTTTGTACCGTGTATTCCGTCAGTCTAACAGACATGTTTGTACCGTGTATTCCGTCAGTCAAACAGACATGTTTGTACCGTGTATTCCGTCAGTCTAACAGACATGTTTGTACCGTGTATTCCGTCAGTCAAACAGACATGTTTGTACCGTGTATTCCGTCAGTCTAACAGACATGTTTGTACCGTGTATTCCGTCAGTCAAACAGACATGTTTGTACCGTGTATTCCGTCAGTCTAACAGACATGTTTGTACCGTGTATTCCGTCAGTCTAACAGACATGTTTGTACCGTGTATTCCGTCAGTCAAACAGACATGTTTGTACCGTGTATTCCGTCAGTCCACCACAGACATGTTTGTACCGTGTATTCCGTCAGTCCACCACAGACATGTTTGTACCGTGTATTCCGTCAGTCTAACAGACATGTTTGTACCGTGTATTCCGTCAGTCCACCACAGACATGTTTGTACCGTGTATTCCGTCAGTCAAACAGACATGTTTGTACCGTGTATTCCGTCAGTCTAACAGACATGTTTGTACCGTGTATTCCGTCAGTCCACCACAGACATGTTTGTACCGTGTATTCCGTCAGTCTAACAGACATGTTTGTACCGTGTATTCCGTCAGTCCACCACAGACATGTTTGTACCGTGTATTCCGTCAGTCCACCACAGACATGTTTGTACCGTGTATTCCGTCAGTCCACCAGACATGTTTGTACCGTGTATTCCGTCAGTCCACCACAGACATGTTTGTACCGTGTATTCCGTCAGTCCACCACAGACATGTTTGTACCGTGTATTCCGTCAGTCTAACAGACATGTTTGTACCGTGTATTCCGTCAGTCCACCACAGACATGTTTGTACCGTGTATTCCGTCAGTCCACCACAGACATGTTTGTACCGTGTATTCCGTCAGTCCACCACAGACATGTTTGTACCGTGTATTCCGTCAGTCCACCACAGGCATGTTTGTACCGTGTATTCCGTCAGTCCACCACAGACTTTACATTCGAATGAAACCGTTGTTTTCTTCGCTGTAGCGGCAAATACACTCCACCACATATACATTATCATTCGCAATAAAAAGAAAAAAACTTAACATCAAAGCGAAGTAATGCAATAGCACATAAAGGCTTACGAACCCAAGTACTTCAAGATCTTCAAGGTGACCGTATGAACAGTCACAATAATCTGCAAAATTTGAAATTCACAGCGTGAGAGAGAGTGAAAGAGAACAATAACAAAACAATGTAAATTTGCGTGTATAAGGCGTTACATTTATTATTATTTTCGATTATGCTGCAACATCACCCTACTGAATCGACAAGTGTGATTATAGGTGAATGCACCAGTCCATTTGTCATGCGACCATGAACTGTAGGTCGAATCACTTCACATTGAAGCCGCATAACAGCTGCAATGTTATAATGAGGCA
Organism: Hanleya hanleyi; assembly: GCA_036873755.1. Taxonomy (NCBI): domain Eukaryota; kingdom Metazoa; phylum Mollusca; class Polyplacophora; order Lepidopleurida; family Hanleyidae; genus Hanleya; species Hanleya hanleyi. Next base: position 67,364 of record JAVTVY010024952.1, on the reverse strand, counting down.
ACATATGATTATATATCAGATATGTCGACAATCCATTGTAGCTACCATTTGTCTTGGCAACAGTCCATTTGGCGAATCATTAGATCAGACGATGTGCTCTCTGTGCATCATTCACAAGTGCATGTTGACCTACAATGGACTGTCGATCGGTCCGATGATGATACCATGGACTGTCGTAATATCAGACAGACAGAGAATATACTATTAATGGTTCATATTCCTCTTAAACACACACAAGTGGAAGGAATCGAGAGATGAATGAGTCAGTGATACACGAGGCAGGTAGTAAGTTCCCACGTGTTCATTTTGTGCTCATTTCCTCACACTAAAATTCGATGCTAATACCTACCATGGACTGTCTACCAACACCTAAAAACACCTCTCGCCGCAAAAATGTTTAAAATTTTTGTTAACTTGAAATAGTAATAACCCTACGTTTGGTGACAATATAGTACGATATCTCTCCTTCAAAATATGACTGGACACCAGTAACCATACCTGTCATCGATATGCTGAAAATCGTTCATTTTCGGCTGTGGTCACTGTCGTCTGGTCAGACACACGCCCACGCTTGATAACGAAAGCACTGAAAAACCTACCATTGACTGTAATTTGACACGTGACCGGCGGTTTTCACCTATAATCATACTTGTTGATTCAGTAGGGTGAACATGTCATATACAGCAAAGACTGTCCGACCATAAGACTGGAGTACTACGAGGCTATTATGACGCTGTGAGACGCTCAACATAAGTAACAGTTGATAGGTATACGGGTTAAAATAATGCTGGCTGTTGGTACGGGGGAACGGGCTCTTAGAATTCTTCAAGATTCCCGGAAGTATTTCCTGGAACGTCTTTGTGTGCATGCTCACGGAAACTTCCCAGGCCTTCGAAGTTGTAAAATCTAATTCTGCCGGTATCGGTTGGTATTTTTGACTTTCTCGTGAAGATCGTCCTGGCGCAGTTCGTTCATGACTTTGATTTGTTTCAAATAAAGGTCCGTCAAAGTTTGCGCGGTCTCTGGGCGCATGGACGTATAGGCTGCCTGGAAATCGCCTAGTTCTTCCGATTTTCGTTCTATGCTGTCCCTGTGCATGCCGACGACTTTGTTCACCGCGATGTCTCAAAAGCTGTTGTTATCGTCATCCTCGTCCACGTCTTCGTCACTGTCGTCATCATCGACGTCATCGTCAATATCGTCTTTGTTGATGAGTGGGTGGCTGGAAACGTCATCTAGTACATCCAAGTCTCTCGAAGACATAGCGCATGAAAAGAATACTGTCAGTGCGCTCAGGTCGGTATGGTTCTGTCCACGGGGGATTGCCCCTTAACCCAGCTGGTGAGCTAGTCTAGTCTAGGAGATACGGAAGGTGAAACAACTGCACCGATGACCTCGCTTGACCCCGGCCGACCAGCCGGTCTTCAACTGACTGTACTGCGCCTTTCTTGAACCATCCAACCCTCAACTATGCATATTCTTACAGCCTATACCATAATAAAGCATTGTATGACATGAAGCATACCTGTGTTTTTTCAAAACAACTGAAATTAGGCGACTTCCTGTATTCCACACACCAGCACACCGCTCTTACTGGCGTGGATCGGACCATACGCAAAGCACTCCGGGAAACAAACCACTGGATGACCTTTGACATCGTTTGACCTCATATCTGACAGTTCCACGTTCAGGCCAGACAAATAGACATATGCGCCAGTGTTAATGTATATGAACATGACGTACATGCTCAATGCTAAACAACAGGAAGCTGTGCGAGTATGTGCCGGTGGTCATAACCTTTTGTTGACCGGACAAGCTGGAACGGGCAAGACATATGTCTTGAAATCAGTAACGATACGACTGAAAGCCGCTGGCCAAAGTGTGGCAGTCATATGTCCGAAAGGCATAGCGGCTGCACATTTTCATACCTTTGGTGGTACAACCGTTCACAGGTTGGTTGATGACCTAAATTACTTGGAGCAAGATCTATTGTTATTGAAGCTACCGGTGAATTCAATACATGCATACTTGTTACATTATGATAAAAATTGGTTGTGGTTCCGACCTCCTTTCCTAAGTTTTTTAAAAAACTGATTTGCTATGAAAAGAAAGTATTTTTATAGCTGGTTATCAATACAAATGATGAGAATAACTTTCAAATCAGAAAATAGCTGCACTTCTTGTAACAAAATGACTGTAATAAGCTGTGGAGTGTAGCCTATGTCTATGTATACTATGATTGTCTTTTTGAATTTGGTGCTAATACTGTTATATGGAATATGGAATAGTATAGGTCTTTGGATTATGGACGCTGATATTCTTTAACGGACGACGGTTGATTTATGAATGACGGAACAGACGCTTGTAATCCGACGACAGAAGAACTGAACAAAAACAAGTAGAAAGATTGAATTACAACACATATAAGGGAAGTGGGAAGAGGTGCCGACATACTGACTGCGTCATATGACTTCACAGAATAGTCTTCTGGTAAACCTATTCTAAAGCACATACCAAGAATCTAACGATTCGTGATATGTGTTGTATCTCAGATACGCTTTTATTGTACCTGTTCATGTGGCAACATGGATGATATGACCACACGGCCCCTAGCACCGGCATAAGCGGTATTAGATACAAATCTAGAGAGCTATGATGGAAATGCTCTGACAACTCGTATACTGGTAATTGGTGAGCTGTTTCTCTGTGACAACTGGCACATTGGCGATTGGTGAGCTGTATCGTCGTCAGATGTAAATGACGGCAATTAACACAAAAGACTAATCTGTAAGGCCCGATGTCGACCCAGCATCAACTTCCCACAAATGCCAACATATATCAAAGACCAAAAGGTCTGTACAGGGGGCGGGCCTCGGGGACGAAACGTCCACCAGCAGAATCTCGCCATATACAGGCTTCATTTTAAATAATATAATTGCAGTTTCGTGTCGAATAAATGTAGATATAGACGATACATACGCAGGATATTGAAGTTTTACAGGATTTGACCATATTTCTCATCAGACATACAGCTCAACTTATAAGCATAAGATTACGAGTAGTGATGTATTAGAACTACCAGAGCACATGTGCGTTCCCATCCGGCTGCAGGAGAACCAAAAACCAAGAGAGAGTATTTTTTCCCACGATTTTAAAAATTGTACTGCGCGTTATTTAAAGTTCAAGATTGTACAACTATCTCAAAATCAATTTCAGACTCGCGTAATCAACTTCATTTTGAATTTCTTTTACGATATGACTTTTTTCAGGGAGTAGTTCTTTCCCATATGTTCTTTCCGAAGGGAGGAACTTTAGGTTAAGGTTTCCTTATAAAAATTGCGAGACACTTAATCCCGAGAATATGTTAGAAGGCTTGGAACGCTAATTAAAAAAAACTAATCCAACCAACCAGAACGATGAAGTGCATGCTAATATCGCGTAGATTTTATAAAGGCGCCTAACATTTCATTTTCGGACCGCTAGGGATGTCGGAACCCTGGTACCAATAGACTCTCCAAACTGACCGCTCATTGCTAAATGACTATGTTGAGCTTCGAATGAAACACGTTTCTTTCGTCAGTCACAGTGTACCTTTTTATTTCAATAGCAATGTAAAATTGCTTCTCCCATTAGAATGCTATCGCCCCCCCCCCCCCTTGACAAAAAAGACATAATTATATATACATAAATAAATATAAATAAAGTAATACCTTTTGTTCTATGCACTTGGCAAACCTTCAATTTGCGTATTACATGCACATTGTCCTTCACAGATGGGCTGGCCTCTACGACGGGCGATATAATGACAGCGAGCTGGCACAACTCTTCCAACATGATGAAGCTTTTCAACAAGCTAGAGCAAATATTTAAGGAACTGATGTTCTGATCTTGGACGAAGTATCCATGCTTTGCATGAAGGACTTCGGACAACTGGAGTTGACATGTCGTTCGGGTGGCAAAAATAGTGACAAGTTATTTGATGGTTTACAAGTAATCGTCAGCGGTGCACTGCCAAAAATAGGGTACTTAAAACGAGAAAAAAAAACTTATTTTAAGAAAAAATCATCTTGAAATAAGATAAATTATCATGGAGTGGGGTAAGAATAATTTACTTATGGATATTTACTTGGATAAGAAAATTATAAGTTTATTTATCTTATTCAAGATTCACAAATCTTATTCGAAGATCTTAATTAAGAAAAGTTATCGCGCTTTTTACTCATTTAAGAAAAAATATCTTATTTTTTCTTCAGTAAGATAATATATCTTGCTATGAAATCTAAAGTAAGATATTTTTGGAGTGGGGTAAGAATATTAAACTTATTCCAGATAATTAACTTGTTCAAGAAAAACTGACCACTTGGATAAGAAAATATTTCTCAAAGCTGTTAACTTGGATAAGAAAATATTTCTCAAGGCTGTTGAGTTAAATATTCTTACTCAAGAAAACATGTATACAGTCTTCAAGATAAATTATCTTACATTGTAATTTCAACAAAGGGATCTTGAGCTAGCAACATTTACTTAATTAAGAAAAAACATGCTAAACAACATTTAATCAAATTAAATGACAAAAAAATATTTTGAAGATGGGGAAATTTTATTCAAATGATGCATGTAGTGAATAGTCTGCACATATTAGATGCAAAAGTGTATGCATGTAGAAGAGGTATCCCAATAATTTCAGCCACGCAGCAATTTCGCGCAGGATCAATAAAACAACGAGCTCCATAGTGACACTTCAAATATTTCCCTACAATCCAATTAACGTTTTTAACTGAAGTTTTTTTATATCATATTACTGCCAAAATCTGAACATGAATATATGCTTGTTACAGTTAGCAGTATACATGTAAAATAAAAACATGATAAAGTAATGTCATGCAATTCAAGTGAGAATGAGTGATAGGATTTAACGTCGCTTTCAACCCATCATCATGCAATTGAAGGGCAAAAGTAAGTCATATATGTAAAACAGATAAATAAAGAATATAATTTAAATATTTTAGGGCCTTTGTTCTGGCATTCATCCTTGAAACCTCTCCTTGACAAGTATTTCTTTCCATTTATAGCAGTAATACTAAAATATATTTGCACAACATTTCTCGCCCATGTCAAAGTTGTATGATATGACGAGAGACTGATATAATTAAAACCATGCAAAATGACCAAACACCAAAGATATGATGGATACTTCTCAAATTAAGAAAATCTGTCATTTTCAATTCTCCATAGACATTACAAATATAACAGCATATTGTACTCTAAAAACACCTAAACTGTTCAAATAGAATTGCCCAGCCTTTGTGCTCATCAGGTGCTTAGTGGTGGAGAAAGTCCCATTAATGTTTAGTCGCAGACAAGGTATTGCAAGCTAAAGCATACACCCAAGTTCATATACGAATATTCTTCCAAAGCTGAAGGAAAGAACTAGGAAACACTGGAGGAATCAATACACTGTCAAAATTGCCAGAGGCAACCTGCCACCAACTTACATTAAAAAGACAGGTTTCCTGAATAGACTGCAGTCACTGGTTTGATGCAATGACTTTGGTTTGAATGCCTATCTGACATATATAATGAATAAGCTTATTCAAGCCCAAAATACTTTTGGAGAATTCAAAAACACATTTTCAATTTTTTTCCATTCTACTGTAAATATTAAATAATTTGACTAGCTAATGTATATAAAAATGTGTTGCTTTCTTATATCTCTTCGACATGGGGAAGCTTTTTGTGGAAATACATTTCTACATTGCTGTGCACATGGGAGGTCGAGCTTGTATCTTTGCTTCTTATACATATATTTTTTCGCGTTTGCTTTGAAACCAATGTAACAGTCTTAAACTTACTTTCTAATTGCCTGTGTTCAGGTAGACAAAAACGACGAAACAGTTCTGCAGATCCGCACTTTCTCCAACAGAAGCCCCTAGGATCTAGTTTGTTTCCCAATTTGTTGTTGTTGTTGTATATCTGTAAATCCACTCCCAAAGAAAGCAAATCTCATTTTCGACGTTTTCGCTCAGTTCATTGAACACATTGAGCAACATACTACTCTCATTCATCTGTAGAACGATCCACTGAGAGGCTCTGTTGAGTTTCCTCAATAATGTTCCTGGATACCAACATAATTCGCGAGAATTGTGGAAGGACAGAAAATTTCAGTTGAAAATGGCGGCAAATACATGAACCCATATGAAAACCCTAACCGCACGTGAAGGTGGACTTGCAGATAAAAATACTAAATTACAAAAATATGTTCCTCATTCAAGTAGAAGATATAATTTCACGTATATATCAGGCAAGTTGTAACAGTAACTCTTACAAATTGACAATGAACAATTTCTTTCAGGAAACCACAGGTTCATACTTTTAGTGTAGCGATCCGTTTCCACGATTCACGATCTTACATTTTAAGGAGACAATTCACAGAAAAGACATCTTAGTTAAGATAACTTTTCTTATCACACCATACATCTGGTAAAAATAAATCTTATTTAAGATAACTTTTCTTGTAACAAGATATATCTAGTAAAATTAAATCCTGTTTAAGATAATTTTTCTTAAAATAAGATAAATCTGGCAAAATGGGACAAACTAAGAAAACATTTCTTGTTTTAAGGTAATTTATCTAGAATTGAGGTAAAAAAACTTATTTAAGTACCCTATTTTTGGCAGTGTGACTTCTTCCAATTGCCTCCTGTGAAGAATGAAATGCTCCATGGTAGTGGACGTTACTGTTTCGAAATAGAATTTTGGAACAGATTATTTGGGAGCCATGTTGTATTGACTGAAGTAAACCGCCAAAGTGAAATCAACTTAATCAAGCCTATACAAAAAACGGCCAAGAGGCTGGGTGTCCGATGAGACCCATCAGCTGCTGATGTCGCTATCAAGACCATTACCTGAAAACGGGAACGTCGTTTCCCTCTATGCCACAAATTACGATGCGGAGATTCACAACGCGAAAATGGCACACCAGCACCCTGGGGAATCCAGAACGTACAGCAGCGTGGACACCGGAAAGAGCAAAATGCTGAACCATGTGATCGCCCCTCCGACACTGTTACTCAAGATTGGGGTTCCAGTGATGTTACTGCGTAACATTGCAAACCGTTTTGTCAATGGCCTCCAGGGACAAGTTGTGGACCTAAGAGAAAATGAAGTCGATGTGTACTTCCCCCGACTGCAGGAGAAACACACTCACGCCTGCGGGAAAACGTTGTCTCCAGACTGCAGCTTCCGCTCAAATTGGCATACGGCATTACAATCCATAAATCGCAAGGCTCCACCCTAACCCGTGTTGATGTGTACTGTGATGGAATTCGTCAAGCGGGCCAGTTATCTGTGGCACTCGGAAGGGTTACTTCACTGTCTGGACTGCGTGTGATAGAGTATCAACGGTAAATGGTCTTGAAGCACGCTGCCATTGTTTACCACGCTAGCGAGAGGCCTTCATCGGAAATCAAAGAAGATAAATCATGCTGCAGTCAATATCACATTCCCAGTTACCAATCTGATTCGTCATTTGGTCTGCAGTCAAGTGATATCAGTGACACAAACGCTGATATCTTGGACGTCTCAATGGAATGGACCAACGATTTTGAGGAATCAGTCGGATTGCCTTCTGAACATGGTGACGATGCACATAGCCCCTCTTCAAAGCCCCCGCGTGAGTGGTGAACAATTTGTCTTCAATCTGTTCATCACTCATGACCGAGACTAAGTGTGTCATAACTGATCTCCAGCGAAGTAGGAATCAGTTATTAAAATCCCTACAGACGTCACGGCATGCTGAGAGGTGGTGTCAAGAACAGGAACAGAAACTGCTTGAACTTCTCAGAGAGATCGATCCCAATTTCCCACATGTGGACAAATCCGCCATGGGGTATTTTCTTAAATGGGAGAAAAAAATCGTGACATTAAAGCCTGGAAATATTCATTATTTAATTCAATAGTCCGATAAATGTCACCTTTAAATGAGTACAGCTCGTGGGAAAACATACTCAGTTTTGGAACTATGCAGGTTGACGTACTTATAAACGCAGGTCGTGTCACATTGAAAATGTCAGCCTTTGTTGTTTTTACCCCTCGGCCAAAGTTTGGCGAAGGGTATTGTCGTCGTCATGTACGCCCGTCCATCTGTCCGTCACAACCTTCTCACTACCAAGATATCTTTAGAACGACTTACCCTAGGCACACCAAACTTGCAGTACACATCTATAAGCTCGTGAACTATTGAATCTGACCCGATTGGTTGCACACTTTGGTGGCCATCTTTAATTTATGCGAAACCATTAATCTTGTGTATCTCGGGTACCATTTCGCTGCTCAGTGTCAAACTTGGTAAAGGTCATCGGTGCATCAAGAAACTGCAATGGAATGACCAAACCAGTTTTTCTGATTCGGTAGAAACCTTGGTGGCCATCTTTAATTTATGCAGAATCTTTAATGATGTATATCTCTGATACCATTTGAGTGTTCTATACGAAACTTGGTATACAGCATCAATGTATCAAGAGACTTGCAAGGAATAACTACATACGTTCCTCTGAGTGACGGGAAGGATGGACGGCAATTTACGCAAAATAATTAATGGTCTCTTTCTCTAACACCGTTCAAGTGCTCAATTTGGTATACATCATCGATGCATCAAGAGACTTATGTAATGAATACCGGTTTCTCTGATTGGACGGAAAGCTTAGGGGCCATTTTTAATTGCAAAATTTTCGATAATCTGTATATAGGTCACTTGACTGCCTGGTGTTTCTGACGTCTTGGTTCAAATTGAATAAATTATGAATGGCAGGAGACCAGAGCCGAGGGGTTTTCAGTTGCGCATCTTCGTATTGTCGTTAAGAGATGCATTCATGAGATGTCCTATTCACAGAAAGCGAGCAATTGAAGGTATAGTCAATTAACTTTTTTCTCTGAAAGCTGTAGGGGCACCTTACTAAAAATCAATCGTGTTTCACACGCGAAAAATCTGTATGAACGCATATACGTTTTACAGATTTAAATATATAGAAGATGGATGGACATACATTGTCGATACACTTGGCAATGCTTTGGTGGTTTAAGCTATCACGGTCAACAAACTCATCTCAATGGAATCCAGCTAAACATGCATGTCGATTATACATACCTTTCAACATAGGTAAACACAATATGGGCATCCCCACCCCGGGAGTCGGTCCACAATAGATCTATGCCACACTCCTGATCAATTCCCTGGTCAGTGTTTATATTGTATCTGTAAATCGGTTTGTTTTCGAGTTATAAAAAGACAGAAGGACTGAGAGACAGAAAACCATTACGGCTTTAATGGTATAGACACCAGCTAATTACTCTCAATTCAGCCATCCAAAAAGGGTAAGTGTTCAGTGCCCTCCATAAACGCATCACTTGACATACAGCAGTCAAAACTTAGCACCACAGAAACTCTTAGTAATATAGAAACTGATGTCCAAATAGCCCACAGAACCGCGATAGTTACTGGCAGTAATCGTTCACAGAGATAATAAAGTTTATGGCATATTAATGGCTCTAGTGTACAATTTATCCCAAATTCGGTGAAATGTATTTGATAGAAAAATGAGAATGTAAGGCAACAGTTTATAATTATACTGCTTGTATTTTAAAAGCCTCTTTTCTAGTAGCATGAAATACATCGACCGCGCGAAATAATCCGAAGCATAACCGCTATAAAAAACCAACAGAAACGAAGACGGAGTAAGGCACCACAGAACAGAAACATTGTGTTCATCCATTCTAGATAGAAGCTTAAGTATATTCATATGATTCAAAATTGCATGAAATCATGAATCAACTATTCGGTCAGGTCCTGGTCGCTGTGCGGGATCTTTGCTTTCTTGGGCGAAGATGGTTTGGACACTGTTGCCGTGACTGGCCTTCGTTTAGCCCGCGGTAGAGGTGTGTGTGATATCAGACTGAATGGCACTGCTGCTGCAGCAGATATCGGGGCCTGGGCTGCATTCGACTTTTTTCGATACCAGTTTTCGCCCTAGAATGATGGACGTTATACCTTTCTGGTATTGGGCTTGGTTCGGATTGGTGTTGGATCCGTCGTGTGTGGCTCGTTGCTGGCAGAACATGTTCTCCACGATGTCGCTGTTTATCATCGCGGGGATAATCGATGTACTTGTGTGGCTCGTTGCTGGCAGAACATGTTCTTCACGATGTCTCTGTTTATTATCGCGGGGATAATCGATGAACTTTTCGCTCACACAAGCCTTTGAATCCCACCAGAATGCACCGTAAGTCCTCTCGTGTCTCTTGTGTCATGAGCATCGCCTTCTTCGCAGCAGCAGGCTGATTGAGACACTGCACTTCTGATTCCCAGCTGTCGAACCAATCTTTCACAGCAACCAGCTGGTATAATCGCTCATCGTCCACTGAACGTACGGCGCGACGATCCCGGAAAATGTTAACCAGCTTACTGGTTTGTCTCAGTAGCTCTAACGATTTAGTTAGATCTTGCCCTTCATCTCCGAGGACTCTCTGGAAATGGATCATCAAATTCAGCATATCCTCGTTCAATACGTGTTCTGCGAGGTGGTTGCGCATTTTCGACGTTTTAGTCAGAAACATGTGTTCATCTGTAAGATGGCGATGTAATCGAACTGGGTTGGCGGATCGATCCCAGTTATAGGCCCGTAGCCAATGCTCCCAAATAATACTTGAACCGGAAAAGACTAGTTTCCTTGTGTGTTGCGCACCACCCCCATTAGAAGCGATGTTGTTGCGGATCCTTTTGATAACGTGTGAATAATCCATCAGAAACGCGATTAAACTTTTGGGGTTAAACATGTTAGGAACTTGGAAGTTCGTTGGGATGTGTAGTTTCAAGAAGGCCCTATTGCAGCTTGCGCCATCCATGCAGGCATATTCTACTCTGAAGCCAAGGAGCGATAACTTACTCACCGCTTTCCAAAACAAAAGAAACAGATCGCATGCATTTACTCCGTCTGTAGGGAAGTAGTCGAATGGCCATCGGAAACCATCGAAGGACAGGAAAATAAACTGCAAAATATGAGTGGCGAGCTTCGCTTCCTCTTTCCCGTTTTTCAATACCCGAATGTCCGTGGAAGCTGTTCCCATGTTCACGAATCCCGTATACTCCGCCTCTTTGCCACGTACCACCATCTGAATGTCCTCCTGGATAGACATCTCGTCAAACACAATTCCTCCAGACATGCACACATTATTCTCCTTGGCATTGAGGTACATCCACTTCAAAATATCATCCTTCAATCCGGGACCCTGTTGTAGAACATTCGTGTACTTTTGCAACAAATTCTCAGATGGAAGAATGAGGAAGCCACTGTTCCTAAGAACTGTGTAGCTAGCTGGACTGCAATTCGATAGGGATAAACACATGATTTTATATTTTCCCCACCTACGGCATCTGGAATCTTTCCCCTGGTTCAGGAGACAACGTCGCTGTGACAGCAACAAATGTTTCATGTTATCAGGAGCCCCAGGAAACAAGTTAATAATGGTACCAATTGGTGACTGGTCTTCTTTGATGACTGAGTCATCCTCTTCTGGGTTGTCTGTGACATTCTTACGCTTGTGGTGATTGTAAAAAGACTCGGGACAGGAGGAGCAGTGGTCAGTACGAGAAAACATGGTCTGGATACCTGTACACGTGGAAGATCTATATCTACTTTCCACTGAATTTTGTCCTGATTGCCACTGTTCCAAAGCGAAGCAGTGTGGTTTGGTTTTGAAGCAGCTGTCATCGACGGGATAACCTCGGCAAACCTTTGATCCGTGTACAGTATCAAATACTCTAACCAACAAACCTACGCTGTCTATTTGAGCAGCATCCAAACCTAATTGCTCGGCATTTACACTCTTGCCCATGAAATGGCTCTGCCATACCCCGGACGTCTGAAAACTGAAGGTTTTCAATACCTGGAGTCCGTCTAGCCTGCAGTCAATTTCCAGGCCGAATTTAACAGAAGTATCGTCTCGGTACATGGCAAAGAATTGTGATGGTGCTGAGCATGTAATCAAATCTGAAGTGAGTTGAATGACCGGCATGTCTTGTTCAACGCTCGTCCAACCCTCGTATGCCCTTGTAATCACGCTTCTGCTGTCCATTTACTCGGCGCTTCACAGACTGTATATTCGGGAATTTCTGGAACAGGACATTTCCACAATGATGTACGTTTAACGGTACTTCACCCAAAGAGCGACAACATTCCGTATATTTCGTTCATAATTCTTCATTAATTATTATGCCGTCTGGGTATGCCACTATATTCAACTGTACCCTGCGAAGAGATGACGGAATTTTTGTTTAAATTCAGTCCTAGGGGATGTTTGATCGTGAAAACATAAGTGAGCAAATAATACTAATTATCGTCAATCAAATGTAAGGTCACATGACATAGACGACTGTAAACAAACATTCGACTTGAACTGCCCCACATCACACTATTTCGAAATGCTGCCGGTTTCAGTATAAATATCCACTATCAAATATTAAACATACTCCCGTATATTCGTATATTACGCGCATGGTACTTAATTTGATATAGAGTCTGACGTACCATTTGAAGAAGTCGTTCTTCGACATTTTATCAGCATTGAAGGATAAATATGTCGACGTATTGTGAACGTGAAACTGTCAGATTTGAGGTAAAGCGATGTCAAAGGTCATCCAGTGGTTTGTTTCCCGGAGTGCTTTGCGAATGGTCCGATCCACGCCAGTAAGAGCGGTGTGCTGGTGTGTGGAATACAGGAAGTCGCCTAATTTCAGCCGTTGTGAGCAAACACAGGTATGCTTTATGTGATACAATGCTTTATTATGGTATAGGCTGTAAGAATATGCATAGTTGAGGGTTGGATGGTTCAAGAAAGGCGCAGTACAGTCAGTTGAAGACCGGCTGGTCGGCCGGGGTCAAGCGAGGTCATCGATGCAGTTGTTTCACCTTCCGTATCTCCTAGACTAGACTAGCTCACCAGCTGGGTTAAGGGGCAATCCCCCGTGGACAGAACCATACCGACCTGAGCGCACTGACAGTATTCTTTTCATGCGCTATGTCTTCGAGAGACTTGGATGTACTAGATGACGTTTCCAGCCACCCACTCATCATCAAAGACGATATTGACGATGACGTCGATGATGACGACAGTGAGGAAGACGTGGACGAGGATGACGATAACAACAGCTTTTGAGACATCGCGGTGAACAAAGTCGTCGGCATGCACAAGGACAGCATAGAACGAAAATCGGAAGAACTAGGCGATTTCCAGGCAGCCTATACGTCCATGCGCCCAGAGACCGCGCAAACTTTGACGGACCTTTATTTGAAACAAATCAAAGTCATGAACGAACTGCGTCAGGACGATCTTCACGAGAAAGTCAAAAATACCAACCGATACCGGCAGAATTAGATTTTACAACTTCGGAGGCCTGGGAAGTTTCCGTGAGCATGCACAAAAAGACGTTCCAGAAAATATCGCGAGTCGCGAGTCCGACTTTATTCCCAATTATTCGTTCGAACACGTGTTTCTTTTGATCGATAGCCCTACCAGCCTATGTTGGGAGTTTTCAACCCACAGGTTGTTCGTTCGATATTCATATGAATCGGATCATTGACCAGAGATTTCATACTCGCGACAAGTGTTAAGTGTTGTCTTCGTAAACATCGTCGCAGTAGAGGGGTCAATGCATTATGCACCAAGATTTCGGATTACTTCCTGAAATATCCTTTGCGTTGAAATTATTTTTCTTTCGCTACGAGTTTCCTCTCTACTTCCACATACATACTGGTTTTAAAGAGCTGTCGCCATATCCCCTTTATCGACATATTCTTCGGGAAATCCACAGTCCGGCCTGGCCTGAATCTTGATTGTATCTCGGTAGTTACTGGTTGGATATAGAAGTCGCCTGCGGACTAGGGGTATGCGTTGATAGAAAGTAGGAGGTTTTTACGGGAATGGGTGACCCAGGGTAGCCGTCTGTTGCGTGAAAGTTATCGAATGTTGTGGACGGATATCGAATGTCGATTGTTTCGGGCACCCGAGAGACCTACTGAGTCGATTGATGCGATGGCAAGGGGTACGCGGGGCCGTGATTGGGCGGTTGTCGGCTCTGTCGTTGTACATGTGTACATTGATCAATAGCTCTGAATCGCGCTCCCCCGGCAATGGGTTTGTCATCAGTCTGCGTGCGTCGGGGGTATGGGGTTTTAAATCGACGAACAGATACCCGTATGGACGACTGACAGCTCTGTGAAAAGTTTGTATGAAATAGTCCACGTTTTGGGGATAAATTTGGGGATCTTCCGAAGACCCGAATTTGATATTTGCTGATGGGGTTGTTGAAAAGAACGAAGTTTAGGGCGATATCCCTAGACGCGTTACCTTGACGGAAGAGGTTCTGGGTCAGATAGAAGACCGAGAGATTGTGATCATGGGACCGTTTCGTGAATAGGTCCACGATTTTCGAATTTTCCTTGGCCACGCCCATCAGGTCATCGAGTACGATTATACTGACCTGAGCGGAATGGAAGTAATACGGCTCGTCTATGTCGCGAGGAATTCCTGGAACGAAGCTCACGTTGCTTAGTCGGGTATTCTCGTTAGCGCTCTGCCATTGGCTATAACACAATACAACGCGTGTCGGAGCTGGGATTGCCACACCTTCCTCTAAGAACTTCATCACTCAGGACGTTTTTCCGCACGACGGACCGCTCACCGTCATCGTATAGGGATGGTCCAATACTCTCTTTTCATATGTCGATCATTCTTAGCCTTCAACTTGTACGTTATACGGACTTCTTTGCGTGGGCTGACAATAACTTCGAGCACAAATGGCATGCAAAAGCCATGGCTCTCGTCTCCTGCGGCACCCGTCATATAATGAAGGCTTATCGATGTATGTAGTGTTTATATGCGGGAGGGAGCTCCGAGCTCCTCCTGAATTCCCGAGTTCAGGAGGGAGTTTATAAACGAGTACATAATAGACATAATTTGGAGCAATGTCAGAGATTTTCCAAATTTATCGTTTCATGCTCTTTGGGTGTATCGTCCTCTTACGATTCAATGAACACAAAAATATATATAGCCGTTTCATTGGTACTTGTTCACTGTCCATAATCGCTGAACAAACGTGGCCCTGTCTCAGCGTCTATCATATATATTCTCTTGCGTAATGGATAACGTTCAAGGCTGTGTCGACGTCCTCTACACAGTTCTTCAAATTAGACCACATAGACAGGTCCTAAGTCTGTCCGGCTTTTGTGGGATAGATTTTGTTGCGGTTACACTCGTTAGTGGCGAACATGAACTTTACCCTGTCCTTGGTGGAAGCTGTAACTCAGGTATACGTCATCTGACAACAGCAAAGTGTCGGCATTTACTGTCTAGTTAGGTGGTCCTCCACAGTTTCGTAGCAATGGCCCCAATCTAATTTCATAATACGATGGAGTGCCCGTTTTCTGCTACATCATAATTCTTCTTCTCTTCTTAATAGTTTATATCTATAATACCATCCTATTAAGCATTATCAACGCTGCAAACGAGCACGTAAAGGTCGATGGCTGGCTTCGTCTACACGGTGATCGGGGTCATGGAGTAAATTTTGTCCCGCCTGAGTTATGCCTCTTGGGCGTGCCTAAAAATCAGGACTCATTTACGGAGAGAAAATCTGACAAAAAAACGGGCAGGTTGACACTTTTTGCCTTTTCAAGTTGATACTGGATCAGGGAACGTGAGAAAGAAATTTAACTGAAATCGCTCTTGCAGATGTTTCTCTAAATAGAGCCGAATTTGACCTATTATCGACATTTTAAGGGGTTTTCTAGGAAAAATGAGTGAGTAAGTGAGTGAATATGATTTAACGTCGCTTTCAACTATATTTCAGCCATATCACGACGTGGGGTCCTATTCCTTTTCACACCAGAGAACCTCACGGGTGCCTCAGTTAGTCACCTCTTACGACAAACTCTCTGAGGAGCTAAGGCCTGTTCTTACCATGACCTGCGATGTGCACAACGACATCCCAGGCCAATACCCGGAAGCCCCACGGGGCATAGGAAAAATGAAGCAAGATTGGAGGGGTATGTTCGAGATTCATTTTTTCTATAACATAGCAGTGTTGTGTCTTAAAATAATAGTTTAATCAGGCTCTTTCAGAAAATATATACATATAAGTGATTTGGGTTGAGAATTTTACGACATTTGGAAGCCGAATATCGGACCCATGGAGTGCCAGGAGTGCACCTTTAGCGATCAGGTCGTCGATCACAACGACATAGTCCGTCGATTTAGCCCAGCCCTCCCGCGTTAAAAGTACGGTCTTTATACCGGGCAAATGGTCGGATCGGCCACATCCTTACTCTCGGTAATATCCACACAGGCGTACCCTGATGAGTTCCCCACATTGACGAAAACGTTGTATCCCAAATGGAACCCAGTCACGGACCTGTAGCCGACATCAACGATAGAAGTCTTCTTAAATTCAGGCTGTAGCAGTTGGGCTAATGTAATGTTGCCAGTCTTCTGTAGAGCTTTCACAAACGCATAAAAGGCCTTAGGGCCTCATTTGGGTATCAAGTTCAACAGATGCCGGACTTGTGCCTTGTCTTCACAACCATAATATTTTCGTACATTTCCATCGTTAATATCATAATTTGTCTAAGCAAGTCACATATTGTGGTCACACATGTTATCTCTTCGATGAGAATTACAAGGTTTTTGCGAATTGCTTGTTGGTGGACCTCTTCCATCGTGCTATCAGTGACGCGTTCGAGGAGTAGCGAGAATATGGTACGTTAAGACAACTCGCCCTCAAAAACAAATCCAACGCTGTACACCGCGCATGCGGGTTATATTGACATACCGGTGCTTTATTTCTCTAATTTCAAATTCTTTACTGTTGCGAGTTGTATAAAATTTCACTCCCCGTTGCAATGCTAACCCGATTTGAACCCCTACACTCTCATTGGACGCGGTTTCAATAAATCCTTGTCCTGGATTCGCTCAATTTCAACGCCAACCTTTCCACATTCGACCTATCACCTCTAACCTTTAACCTTGACCTTCTGACGTCATTCTTTTGTCATTATTCAGCATCTAGTTACCTCGTGCGGTCATTGAGTTCGGCCAGTGGTATACCCGCTGGTATACTACTAGCGTAAAACTATACCCAAAAGTATTTAACTTCATATCAAGTGATTAGATTATAATTTATTATGCAGTTTGTACAGAGAAAATTATGTTAATCGAAAACATAAATGGCGCCAATACATTTGTGTAACTTGACGTAAATGGTGAAGTCATCAGACTAAAACATCTTGAATTTTGTTACATTTCTTTGTGTGACTTTCGGTTCCTGACCTGGGGAAGGAGGCATTTTCTGGCATACCATAAAGCGCCCAGGCCAGGTGTGGGGTTAATAGCTTCCATTTTAATTATGTTCGAATGGTACATACGGCGTGGAAAATGACTTCGAACACAAGAGATATGAGTAAACTATGGCCCTCGTCTTCATGGACAACCGGCGTATACTGAAGCTTTCAAAAATGTATGTCATGTTTATATGCAAGAGCTCGGAGCTCGTGGATGAGACAGTTGGGAACTCGGGGATGGGGCAGTTGGGTGCTCAGAGCTCAGAGTTCCGGGATGGGGCAGTTGGGTGCTCGGAGCTCGGGAGCTGGGACCTCGGAGCTCGGAAGGAGCTCGGAGCTCGCGGATGGGACAGTTTGAAGCTCGGAGCTCGTGTCGCTTGAAATGAAGGGCGATCCCACGCATCGAGGCCTTAGAAAATGCGATCAAAATGCGAAAACAGCTGTTCCAGGACAACGACGCTTAGAACAAAAGGACAAGAGAAATCGACGATTGGAACGAGCGGCTTCTGATTGGACAGGCGCAGCCGAGAATACACCTAACAGGCAAGAACGACCATGACCGGAGATTGAACTCTCCCAAAGGAGCATTACGAGAACTGCAAACACACCCATAGCGGCTCCCCCAGCATATCAGAGAAACAATGTTGGTATATTATTTTGAAAGAAGATTTAGTTTTCTATAAGAACGTAGATAGCGACATATCACACGAAAACGCTACAAAACATAGCAACTCATCGTTCTGAGAGAGTAGAAAGGGAAAATCTGAAGAAAAAGATTTGGGACATTTGATGACAACGTTGGCTCCAGACCAATTGGGCTCGTTCCCGTTGTTAATTGGTTAATTATGTTTATTGGGGATGACCCCACCTCCACCTATCAACATAATTAACCAATTTCTAAAGGGTAACGAGCCCCTGTTCCACAGACTGGCTATCAGTGTCTCGTTAAAACGAATCTTATCTGATCCAAGCAAGGCTATTGCGACCACAAGTGAATACTTCATGCTTGCTTCTTGGATAGTTTTTTCTATACTGTAAAGGCTACACGCGAACACACTATCGTTACAGCCGTTGAACTGGATCGAGGTGTATGTTGTTTATATATGGTACAACATATGTTGTTTTTCACACATCATCACCGGATAATTATTATCAGTCTGATATAATCCTCGGTCTTAATATAATTCCACACTGCATCATTTAGTGCCCTTGGCTATGTTGGAATTGGGTGCATGTGACAGATATGGGAACGTCCATCCGTTATCATGATCATCGTGAGAGGGAGTAGAGAACGTCGTGTTGTGTAGTCAGGTAATCAGATATGGATGGCGGTTCATATCTGAAACGTAACATGAATTAACACGACCAAAGATTCAATATTCCACGAAATGTCTACACAAATTATCTCGTAATTTATTTCGCTGGCCGATCATGTCGAAAACATGATAGTATTGTATATACCATTTTGACCTTCGTATCACGTTACGAACTCTGTAATCACGCTCGTCTTTTCTTGATCTCTCATTTCACCCCCGTCATTTGCAGTTTTCGCGCGTATACAACTGACCGAACAAAGTGTCCCGTAACGAGCGAGGCTGGACAATCGTGTCAAAAATACACCGGTTCGTATTTTGTCACCAGTATCAAATCTCCCTGGTCAATTGACATTCCAGTCGCGTCAACTCGAGCATCAAATCACTCTGGTAATTTGACCGTGAAAACAACATGGTAATTTGACTGTCAAAACACCATGGTAATTTGACCGGGAAAACACCATGGTAATTTGACTGTCAAAACACCATGGTAATTTGACCGTGAAAACACCCTGCTAATTTGACTGTCAAAACACCCTGGTTATTTGACGGTCAAAACACCATGGTAATTTGACTGTCAACACACCACAGTAATTTGACCGTGAAAACACCATGGTAATTTGACTTTCAAAACATTTCGCCCTTCAGACATTTCCCCCTGTAGACATTTCCCCTTCAGACATTTCTCCCTGCAGACATTTTCCCCTTGGGACATTTCCCCTTTCTATATATTCTTGTAATACGACTTCGTCTGAATGTGTACCAAAGTTGAAATATTGACAAAAACATTTTTTTTTTCTTATTTTCTATAATTTGGCCCGATTAAACAATAGTAAACGTAGAGTTAATAACACTCTAGATGAACCGAGATGGTATATCAGGGAAATACCATCTAGATGTGACGCTATGGAATATTCGTGCGAACGCTTTGCCGTTATTCAACGAGATTCCATAATAATTAAGCCAATGACGACAAGCAATTTGACATTGAATGACGTTTAGTTCACGGAGACGAACAACTTTTCGGCGGTCGGCCTTTTGATGTTCTCTACCGCCTGATAAAAGCAGACTTTTCGGCGGAAGAAAATCTTTTGAACTTTAAATTCATCAGGCACGATGTCTGGACACGTGTATGATGCCTTATTGTGATACTGTTTCTTTTTTCTGTTTACTATATTGGTCCACGTGCCCATGTGTGTAATTACAAGGGGCGTCTCTTTAACGTTATTTCTCTCAGCTAGCCACCTGACTGGCTAACAGATGTAGTTTGAAATTCGCACGGGATGTATATAGCGATAATGTCAGATATAATGTTCTGCGATATTATATCTAAGTTTACTGAGATTGAAGTTAAGCACTACCACAACGTGATATATAAATAGTTTTGATACAAATTAACATAAACGGGGGTATGTTAATTAACTATTTAGTGAGAGACGTATTTAAGTCTTGGTATATATTTCAGAAAAAATTAAAACCCGGCCGACTAGAGGATATCTTAGACGAACCACTATGGTATAACTATAATTTCCAAACTTCAAATTACTTTGTAAAAAACTGGTGGGACAAACACATTAGAAATATTAGAGATTTGTTGAATGAAAATGGCGAGCTAATGAGTTTTGATAACTTTAAAGGGAAATATAACGTAAAAGGAACATACCTAAACTTTGCTAAACTAATGAAGAATATACCTAAATGTTGGATAGATAAAGTATCTACAGAGTCTCTTCTGTGTAAAATACACTTGTATACACCCGTAATTCCACAGAGTCTACGTGTTTTGGCAGGCACGAGGAAGGGATGCAGGCGCTTCTACGACGTATAAAATAGTGATGAAATTTTTAAATCAAAAAGAGAAATGGGAAAATATCTTATAAACTGACAGCACGGACTGGAAAAACGCCTTTATTTCGAATTTTCATTGCTACAAATATACAAAATTAAGAGATTTTCAATATAAGATCCTCCATCGTATTACAGCAACGAAGTCTTTCCTATATAAATCTCACTAAGTCAGAGCGAACTTTGTGACTACTGCAAAGAAGCAAAGGAAACAATAGAACATCTATTTATTTATTGTACGCATGTTAAAAGATTGTGGAATGATTTGGAGAAATGGCTGCAAGAAAAAATGAAAATGAAGGACACAATTACTGAAAAAATATAATTTTGGGTTGGGATAGAAAACAATGTGCCCTCAACACCATCATGGTTATAACAAAGCAATACATTTACTCTAATAAATTCTCTGGTAAAAAGCTCGAATTTCATGTGCTTTTAAGTAAAATTGGCAAGCAATGCAACTACGAAGTGCTCACAAAAAACATTTGCATGGTTGAAGAAAAATACGACAAGTGGGCTCTGTTTACGCATCTCTTCAAGCCTTCCACAGAAAACATGTAGTATAATATTAGTATTGCTAAGAATTAAAATAATAAGATAATATTGTTTGCAATTGTAGAATAACCCATGCATGATATTTGAACCACCAGTAACAATCCATGGATTAGCTTTAATGCTGTTTTAATTATTTGTTTTCATGCCGAAAATGTCAATATGTAAAATTCCACTGAAAATGCAAAGAAAACCATTTGTGGATGCCTCAAATAAAAATGCAGGTTTGCAGGTAGTTTTTGTCCAAGTAGTAGCAATTTTAATTTGATTTTTCTTCCCAAAGTATACGCCCACTCATCATAATTAAAGTAGCTGAGACAATATTATTTCATTTGTGTTAACTAATGGTATAATGTGCTACTTAAATGAGTGTAGGCATATGGTTTACAAGGAGACAATAATGTCTTGTCAATAGTGTTATCATCAGGAGGTCTGACTATGGTTATATAAACATCTATTAAGCATAACAAAGGTAACTGTTCTCATCAGAGAGGTGTGCGCAAGCGGTTTTCGCAATCAACCTTCTCATATGTCTATATAGGACTTTATGATGTATTGAATACAATTTCACATTTGTCTCTATTCTTTTAGTGGTTGATAACATCAGAAAGTATGATACATAACTTTCTTGAGGTATATTAATACTGTAAATCAAATAATATTTTCTTGCTCCTTTTTGTGTCAATATTTATCACGTCTGTTACATATTAAGGCATGGAACCGATTGAAAAATCACATGTTTTCCCGCTTAACCCTAAATAAAAAGCTCTTTGCTTTAGTTTTGTAATCCAGCCGTTGATACTGACAAAGTTTACTCGCGATATGGAATAGAGATTTTTACAAATTAAATGTCGCCCCAGCAACTAAATTGCTCCCTCTTAACTTTGAAAACTATAAAATCTGCCGATTCGTCGATAAGAATGCATGCTTCGCCGGAGCGATGTGGAGCACCTCCTCGCCGAGTGTTAATGTAATTATAAAATGGCTCAATCGCCGGTGAATTTTAATCCGTACCGTACAACAGATTGTATATACCGTTTGAGGCGCTTTACCCAAAAGCCCGATCCGAGATTTTCAGCTTCATTAAATTCAATATACCAGTATACAGAGGACCTACTTTACAAAATGGTACCAATCTTCGATACACTCATGCCACAAGTTTGACGAAAACGGTCTTCACTTTCTAGTTTCTTCTTCTCGTGCCCTCTCGATGTATTTTAATCTGTACGCAATCTGTCGCTTTTCTGCAATTAGACATGTTGAACGACGTGCCCCTCAGAGAAGAAAACTAGAGCCTATGGGCTTTAATGAGATCTGGTAGCTGGGTTATTGGGGGATAAGTTTGTAATGAAATAAATGCACAATTATATATTTAATTTCAAGTTAGGCACAGGTGGCACCAGGCATGAATGTAGGTGGCTAAAACGCAATCACAAGTTACATTCTGTGACAAGGTATAGGTCGTTCGCGCCATAAACGCACCCTTACGTTTAAAAATTGTAAAGCTTTAAAAAGTTTAAACGTTTAAACTTGAACCAACCAATCAGATGTTATGAACTGACATCCTGTTAAAAAGCAAACGTTTCCAGTTGTAAATTCCCGACTTCAGACGTTTCCTGTCAAAAGAAAAAGTTGGTCTTTTAAACGTTTCCGGTTAAAAGGATAACATTTCCGATTGTGATTGTCCAATCAGATTTTTTATTTAGGCCGCGTGTATTCCAACATCTATACCAACACGTGTAAATCTCCATTGGCAAATGTTTCCGGTATAAATGAGGTTTTGGAGAATATCATTGGCACCGGGACAATTTGCGCAGGACATGATGCACGGTGGGCATGAGGAATACAATATGCGCGAATATTTGTAAGGGTTATTTTGATTGGTTCAAACAGACTACATAGCGGAAACGTTTTGCCAGTGGACACGTGTTGATGTTGAAGTTTGAACATACGCGGCAGCAATAACAAAATCTGACTGGACGATCACAATCGGTAACGATTTCCCTTAAACCGGAAACGTTTAAAAGTCTAGAATATTACTACTGGAAACGTTTGTCTTTTGACAGGAAACGTCTAAAGTATTGGACGTTACAACAGCAAACGTTTGCTTATGGACAGGAAAGTTCTTCCAAATGTCAATTCATGACATCTGATTGGTTGGTGCAAGTTAAACGTTTAAATTCATTAAACGTTTGGATTTATGGCGCGAACGGCCCTTCTTAAAAGGTACCGACATAATGAAGTTGAACATACCAAAGAAAGGCAATCCTAGGATAAAAGTAACTCCGAAAATGGAAGCCAAAATATAGAATATTATATCACAATGACTTCCATTTTCGGAGTTACTTTTATCAAAGTTTATGTGAAATTGATCTGTAGAAACAATGAAAGGTAGTCCTATAATGAGGGAAGCTACACACGTTACGCTAACCATGTGTTACCCAATTAATTTCCGTCCAATTAGACACTACAGTAGGTGCTCATCCAACCTTGACTTAACCAAAATAGTTGAATTTTGCTCTTTATCTTGATATATAATTCCTCCAATACGTCAGTTCGAGATTCCAGATGAACACCACCACCACCATGTTAATTTAACCAGCATAAAGAAAGCAATATGATACCTTCTTTAACATGGTATTGTTGGTGTTGCGTTTTAAATGCAAACTGACCTGTTGAGAATTCGATGGAAAAAGGGGCCAGTGGAATGAAGTCTAGGGGATTAAGGTTAGTTTGTACAGAACATAAATGTACCTAGGGATAAATAGAGATTGATTTAGTGTTATAAGTGAGAAGGGCTGGACATCAAGGTTGATGATGGTTATGTCACAAGTTAGGATAAGACAAGACATGTATTACACTTTCTGGATATCCCACAGGTTGACTGGTGGAGTACAAGATAGGAAAAGATGATAAGATATGTTACAGCTTGCTCTTGTGAGAAAAGCAAACAGTGGCCTGCAAAGGTGATAATGAGACAATGGTAGCCAGATTGGCTGCTTTGGTAGAGCATGTCTCACATATACACCTAACCAGCTAAACTGTATAATTTTCTCAGCAGAGTCCAAGCTTTGGTAAAGTGACGATACCAGTCTGCCATACTTTAGAGCGTATTAATCTCATATTTTGTGGGAAAACAATGAACAGAGTAATATGTAATGCAGATAAGGAATCAAATATATGCCAAGTGACTAAATATAGACATACAAAAGCCTTTCAACCACTAAGGACCCCCAAAACTCATCTCTGTGGAACTACTTTCATGCAGCGTAAGGCTATCCCGTGAGTCGGTTTGCACTTTTGTCCATTCCCTACAGCATTCTAAAGAGCCTCTGGCTGACGCCAGATCTCAAAAATGCTATCATGATAGATGCTATAGTGTGATTAGTACCTATTTATATTAGCATGAATCAGGAAACAGATGAACGACCTTGGCAGTTATCGCCAAATGAGAACTATATAATAAACAACGCAGTGTAAATGGTTAGAATCATACAATTTTATCGATCCATGATAACTACCAATTAGCTCGTGAAGTAATTGTGTCTTCATCTTATTAGGTCTCGATATCCTGAGTCATACTCCGCCAAATAAATGTTGTTTTTTCAAATATGAAATACATATGAAGATACATTACCTATAAAAAGGTAACTTTCGGTGTGATGTTACTGACAGCATGCTCTGTATAGATTTTTCTGTTCTGCTTTATTTCTTTACACACTCAGTTGGCATAGCTCCATAATACAACAACATCTAAAGAAAACCTTTAGGGTCCATTCAACATGTTCCGAGTTCTCATCATTCCAATCGGTTTTTGTAATGGGTATTTAAAAGAACTGGCCTGAGAGAGTTGCTAAATTCAAACCTCATTGGATAATGTTCCGATATTAGCTGAACGTTATGAGATACAAAGATATAGTATTTCATCTGACATATTTAGTAGCTTTAATTCCAGTATTAATGGTTGCTGACTATGTTCATTCTCCCAACGTCAGAGTTTGTAACCTATACAAACCGTCGGTAAACAATATATATTCGACAATAGGAGATATACAATCTGATGCCATGAGAATGACTATGTTATGATGTTGAGATTTTATTATCTGTAAGTTATAGAACAGTATCACAGGTAGCTCAAATTTCGAAATTATATCCGCATCGCAGCTCCAATTTTCAGATCGTAATCTGTTTTGTCCGACACATGTTGACAGGTTATTGTCAAAGCCATGATTAATCCCCTCACCGTGATAGAACCCTAGTTTTAACCGAAGTTATGGTATACAGATCGCATACGGTATACCAGGTTTTCCAGATTGAAACTGATGGTCGATATAAGACCGCTCAATATTATAATACTAACGGGCTTGAGTAAGTTTATTTTGGTAAACAGATAACCCATTGATATAAAACAACAAGATATACCGGAGAGCGGACTGCTTGTTGGACCAGTGTCGTACATGGTTTGGCACAATGGTAATCGACTATAACCTAAACGTGCCGAACTCATTCTGTGTTCATGAGATGTTTACAAACTGTATCGATCCAGACAAAAGTAATTTGTTGAGAAACCTCTAGAGATTAAAAATGTAGATAAACAAATAAACATAAAATCATAAAGACCATGCGCGTTGATATCTTCGGAAGGATTTAACGTTCAAGAATAGTCACGTTTTGATATAATATATGTACGTTCTAGGTTTCGTCCCTACGTACACAGATACTAACTGTGTTAGTAGACGAATGCATGCTCTAGTGCGGATTTGAGAGTCCAAAGTCGAACTGTCCGAGGAAAGGTGTTTCGAAGTTATGAAATAAATATCGGGGCAAACTTGGGAAAGATAAAGCGGTCTCCTGAGCGCTCCTTGGTTACTCTAGGGTTAACGGTTCCACCCCACACCCATCCGGTCGGACGTTTCCTCATGAGAGCTTCACATTGATACCTCCCACGACTCATTCGGACCAAGAGTGGCCCACCTAGACCCCAGAACGTCCCTTCCCATACCCTTTTCCCACAATTCCCTGTCTGCGCATGCGCAGAATGTTGAAAACGGACGACGCACTAGTCCACTCGCATGGACCCTCACGAATGCTTCACGACACATCATCCGACCTAATCGAACCACTAGGGGTCCACCTAGATCTCAACACGTCCATTCCAATACCCTTTCTCTACTGCGCATGCGCAGAATGTTCGACGTCAAGCCCATCCAGCCGGATGCTCCCTCACGAGAGCTCACGTGAGCTCACCCGACCCAATCGGACCACTAGGGGCCCATCTCGACCCCAAAACGTCCACCTCAGCTCTACTTGCCCTGTGCGCATGCGCACTTTGACTTTTTGAAAAACATTCACCGCCTAGCTTCCAGTCCACGCCCATCGTGTTCTACGTGGTAAGACGAAGAAAATGAGATCCCACAACCCATACCGCAAATGAGCATGTGTGGGTTTCCCAATAGGTTAAACATTGTCCACTGAGCCAGTATGGGCCTATCCACCCTAGCGGTATAGTGATCTGCCCTCTGGTAGATATACCAGGATATTTTCAACCTTGGTTTGTATGGTGTAGTGCATAACGTGTCTGCTTCTGGAGAGATTAACCTGGGATCTAGTTCCGCTGGGACCCTTTCCATTCTACCAATGTATGGCTATGGCGAGCGTTCCCCACTTGCCATTTATGCTGGGCATAGTTCTGGCGATATTGTCGCTTAGCCTGTTCCATGCATCCCATTGATGCTTTGGCATTACAGGCTTATTAACCCTTATATTCTCCCGGAGATGGCCGGACATTGCAGGAGATGACCGGACATTCCCGGAGATTGCCGGACATTCCATGAGATTCCCGGACATTGGCGGACATTGCCGGAGAATCTTCCCCGTGTATTTGAATTATCGGAACTACTTTCTGCCCGCGAAGGCTTCTCCCCGCGACCGTATCACCGCCGGACCGCATCACCGCGGAGGAATACATGCCCCCAAAGGTCATTTTCGGTCACGTGGCGGACCTATAGCGGCCTTGACCACTACGGTTACGTGCCCTCCACGTGATACCAAAAAAGTAGGTCAAGTGGGTCGAATATGCTGTAATACTACTACTTACGATCTGATAATTGGAGCTATCACCATGATATAACCTACAGATAAAAACATCTCAGCTTCATATAACATAGTCTTCAACCACTAATACTAGAATCGAAGCTACGATATATAACAGAATTCAAATGAGATATTTCATCTTTGCATTTCATAACGTTCTCCAACGAGGATTTTAATTTAGCAACACTTTCAGACATGTTCTTTCTGAATATTCGCGACATTTCGGAACGCGGCATTACGACACAAAGTGGAGAGTATGACATTTCGGCACGCGACATTTCGGCACCTTTTTACAGGCCAAATTATACTAAAATTTAAGATTTTCAAATCTTTTTTTAACATATCTTTAATATATAAACATGTCATTTTAGGTTTTAGCAAGTTGTAGATACTCTGGTCGCGAATATCTGCGACATTTCGGCAACTTTATTTCACATATGCAGTTGGTTTAGAAAGACATGTTGTCATTTTATTACTATTGAAAACCTCACCAACCAACCTTAATGTGTCTAAATAAGGTTATCGAACTGTCGCGGATAATCGTGGGTAACTACGAAAATCCTTAACTTGGTAACCCTTAAAATGATCTATTCATATGTTAAAATATGTTAAAAAAGAATTTAATTTTTTTATATTCAGCTTAATTTGGCGAGACAAAAAGTTGCCGAAACGTCGTACCCTTCATTTTGTGCCACAATGTCGCGTGCGGAAATGTTGCTTACTGAAATGAGGCATACCGAAATGTTGCGTGCCCAAATGTCCTGATTACAAGTCTGGGAAACTACATTTGTTGTAACTGTAATATAACACTTTTCTGGTTAGTCTTTTGTAATATTTGAAAATATTCTTGGACCATATGCCTGCTAATTATAATCTCTGCATGTACTATTGGGAGGACTTTCGTTTATGCATTTTCGTTTACCAAACAGAGTTTAATTATTCGCGTATTACGTTTGATCCAGTTCAATGCTGATTCATTGAAACCATGTGACAATACTACACAGCAGCAGATTTAAAATGTTATTCAGAAAATGGGAAAGAAAGGTACAACAGAAAATAAGTTGGATAAATATTATTACAATTTCAAAACTTTCAACGTCCAGAATATAATTACATTCAGCTTAATGTTTGCCGAGGTTATGTTTGTAAAATGGTCTGTAGGTTAGAGTTACATAATAGCTTAAATCGGAAAGGGGACTTTAGCATACAGTAGCGCATGATCGTGGGAATAACAGTGAGGGAGCATATGGTATTTGACAAGTTAAACCCAGCGAAGGCTGCTTGAACCTTGTACGGGCCAGATAATTTATGTGTTAGCCAGCTTAAGCTGACAACGCTAGCAGTGAGGAAGAGAACGTTCAGGGGATTATAAGAGGATTACAGGTGAACAAAGACCGCTCGATACAGCGTGATGATCTCCACGTTCTTTGCTCGCTGTTCAATGAGCGCTCGAAAAGTGACGATAGATTGCTGAAACCAACATGAGCAAAGACACGTTAGTCTAGACAGCTCAGACAAGGCATATCAAAGCGAACGCGAGCAAAATCACGTTAAAATGTCCGATCTCACGTTGTCCTAGTTCACAGTGAGGTAGTATGCTGCTCTTGTCCATTACTACTGATCTTACTCGAACGTGGTCTTTCAACAGTAGCCGTAATCTTTTGTTGTCCAATGTTTAACCCTATCTGGCTTGGGCTTTTTGGGACCTGTCCCGGCCTGGACAATTTTTTGTCTTACCCTTTGAGCTAGGGGACTGAAACTTACTACACTATACCCTTGGGTCAAGCTCTACCAGAAACAGTGACGTGATTTTCAAAAACGGCATTTTGTGGTCAGATTTTCCCATTTCTTTTATTTATCCTATTTCTCCACAAACACTGTATGAAAAATTAGTAAATATTTATGTGATGTGAAATAAAATATTTTTTGCCCACTTTTCATCGCGGAAAAGCAAAAATTTTGAAGAAATATGACAAAAACATCACTTTTCTGGTACCCCATGCGGCCGCCATCTTGAATTTACCCATGATCCCCTGCACGGATGTTATGCAAGTAGATTCAAAATGATCCCAATATGATAAACTATAAAATCACGGAGTTTCAGCTCTCCATGTTTTGTCGTTCCAGAGATAGCGCAGAAAATTTGGTAAGGGGGCCATTTTGCCCCCCCGGCCAGGTTGGGTTAACCCCATCCAAGTAAAGTTCATTTCCACTGCATTCGTTCGTGAATTTGGTCAGACAATGAAACACTTGAGCCAGCCAGCACGGAAGGCCAGAGCTGTGTGTCGAGCCGAAATTAGACACCACACAAACAAATTTACTCGGAGTTGCTGTTAATTGTTGCGTCTGTTTAAATATATTGCAGTGTGGAACGGGAACGGAACAATGCTGGAAAAGTCTTTTCTGTCCTGTGAACATTCGACGATGCGTCTAAAGTCAACAGCTATCGTAAGCCTATGCTCAACTGCTAATGTTTTGCGTTACATGCAGTACCGTAGACAAATTATCAATCGATAACTTACGTTTTCGAATTTGCTATTGTCGTAAAGTGGAACTCGATTAACTAACTTCGAGTTTCGATATCCGGGTATACTATGGGTTCCGCGCCCTTTCCCGCATGTTGACTGATAAAAACGTCAGACAGAATTTACACAATCAACGTGTATTCAACAAACTGAGATAACTGAGATTATTTATTTAATGTAGACTATCGTGTATGACCAAGCCTAGTTTATACCAGCATTATCATAGACTGGGTATTGGTACGCAAAGCTAGGCATTTAATCAGTTTAATAGCTGTACATATATGTTGCAGACTGAAGTGGGGAAATTCAGCTAACCGGTCAAGCTGACTGACCACACCAGACAGTTCAATGTTACACACATGCTGTCTCTGGGTCAACAGCGATTAATACAGACAGTGAATGTTATCTCACTTATCTGTGTGAGCAGTTTGATTTCGTATAACTAATTTCGCCACGTGGTTCTGTCTGCATTTCTGGTTGGTCAACAATCAGAAATAGGCGCGAAACTCAGAGTACCCGGATATCGAAACTCGAAGTTAGCTAGTCGAGTGTCACTTTACGACAATCGCAAATTCGAAAACCTAAGTTATCGATTGATAACTTAAGTTTTCTGGACGAGTATCCAAAATAAAAGAGAAACTCGATGTTGAAAGAGAAACTCGGGGTTGTCTGCTAGATAACCTCGGTTTTCGGCCGTTAACTTAAGTTTTCAATTCAAAAACCTACGTTTTCGGTTCGATAACTTAAGTTTTCTAATGACAACTGTGATTTTCGGTGTTGAGAAATAGAAACTCGAGGTTAAGGAAAGAGAAACTCGGGGTTATGTGATAGATAACCTAGGTTTTCAACCTTAAACTTAAGTTTTCGATTCGAAAACCATGGTTTTCTCTTTGATAACTTATAGTTCTCTGTTTGAAAACTCAGGTTTTCGATTCAATAACTGTGAGTTTCTGATTATTTGAACATTTGGCCTTCCATATGCACGTGCAAGCTAATGCTCGTGAAGAGTTCGTGCTGGTGTGACGCTGGCTTCTCAGATTCCGCCTGTATGATCCCTGATTAAAGCCCTACTTCAGCGAGTTTACCGCCAGTTGGTCCATGCCCTATACATCTTAGTCAGAGCTGTCCATATTCATCATCATTTTCACAAAACATATGATCGAACTGGTACGATTCAGTAATAAAGTGTTACACATTAAGAAATTCAGGGAATCACTGAACAAAGTAAAAATAAAACGAGCTATTCCTACATAAAGAAGGGAGAATAAGGGGCACAGTTAAGTATGATTCTAAGCCATTCTGTATTGAGATAGAGCAAAGAATATTCTTCCTCGGTTAAAGTATTAAAGTGTACCGTTATGCGTCAAAGACGAACGACACTTCCAACTCAAGATGCAAAGAAATTCATGATTATTATAAATTTAGCTGAGATTTAATATTTAAAATAATTAAAATAAAAGAATAAACGAATAAAAGTTGTGCATAAAGCCCTTAGCTGAGGCAGCCATTGTTACATTTCATGCTCGCATGTTACAAACTGTTTTAAAAAGTGTACGGGATTATCAGATTGATTACATTCATATAATCATATTTGAAAACTTTTCTAGCGTGACTAAATTGGCAATTAAGAAATGGTGAAGATTTAATAAGTTATTTTGTTAATATCAGGTAATTCATTTCGTCCACATCAAGACTTGGAAACTAGTTGCTTGATAACTTATATATATTTATGATAGCTTATTTATATAATACTACAACTGGAACAAATTGAAAAGGATCGTTTTCAAGAATACACTGTTTAATGCAATGATTTTGATGGCGATTTTCTTCAACGCCACAGAGGAATAATGTAGAAATTTGTCAAACACAGATATACCACTAAAGGCATCCATTTAAAGTTTATCAAATTGTCTTATAAATATTCTACGCTTGCGGCAAAATACGATCGTAACATGCAAGTTCTCTGGTGCTACGGTTTGTAACTTATTCCTAATTTCGCTTAACCCGGGGTTAGGGGTCATTTGAATATCATGGGTGTCATACATCCGTGGTGTTCAAATGAACTTCCACAGTAATAGCGTGACTGTGATACATACTCTGGAAAAGGGCTTGGAAATGCATTTGTATAAATAATAGTGGTAAGTGATTCGGGTTTTATGGAAACAAATATCATGTCTTGTTGACATCATCAAAAACTGTTGCTCGTTTGTTTCATCTTGTGACAAGTATGGAATTGGTGCTAAGTGTTATACTTAATAGATCCTTCGATTATTTACACGGGAATTGTTTAACCCTACCAGGCTGGTGGGGATGCGGGGGGGAGGCAAAATGGTCCCCCTACCAAACTTTCCACGCTATCTCCAGAACGACAAAAAATGGAGTGCTGAAACTCCCTGACTTTATAGTTTATTATATTGGGGTCATTTTGAGGCTATTTACATAACCCCCGTACAGAAGATCATGGGTATTTTCAAGATGGCGGCCACGTGGGGTACCAGAAAAGTGATGTTTTCGTCATATTGCTTCAAAATTTCTGCTTTTCCGCGATGAAAAGTGGACAAAAACTATTTTATTTCACATTAATATTTATTAATTTATCATGCAGTTTTTGCGGAGTAATTGCATAACTAAAACATTTAGAAAATCTGACCGAAAAATCGACCAAATTGCGGTTTTTGAAAATGACATCACTGTGACGTCATCAAGGCGGCAATCTTGGATTTTTTCTACATTTTCTGGTAGAGCTTGACCCAAGGGTATAGTGTGGTACGTGTCAGACCCTAACTCAAAAGATAAGAAAAATAATTAGGGGGGGCCATTTCGTCCCATCCTCCACACCCCCAAGACTTGGACAGGAGCCCAGGCCAGATAGGGTTAAAGACCACGGCTGAATCGACTGAATGGCAGCTCTGACGCTGGCAAATCGAAATTGGGCTAGACCATACTCCAGAAAAGTCGGTAGTTGGTGTACAGATAGTGTAATCTAGGCGAACATCAACAGTAAAATCACAGCAATTGTGATGTGTGGATGTCTAACTTATTAACTATACCTCGTTACTATTAGGTAGTTTCAATACGGATGCATCAAATTGGGAAAGACGCTAATCAAGAAAGATTTATGACATTAATCAGCTACAGTGTGACAATATACATAAGGCCAGGACAGAGCTACCATTGTACCAGCGGTAGCTCATCTTTATTTGGAACATCGGTTTTCTTCCTATCTAACTAACGAGATGTTCAACCCGTTGTTACGGTTGCGCGTACAATGCAGATACAAGAGAGAACATGTCTGATGTTTGTCAATGGCTCCTGAGTTTCCGCTTGCAGAACATCATGTTGATTCCTGATTTTGACCCTCTGTCATCAGTCAAAGTTGTCATAATTCATTCGTTCCACACAAAACATGTTTTCGGATCAGTGAGCGAAATCCCTTGGGAAGTGTAGACCGTACGTGGATGAGTCCATCCAATTAATGTCTGAAGATGAACAAGGAAATACATTATATGATCATGGTCATCATGCGTTACAATGATGGTATATGGATGATTGATGGCATGTTGTCATCTGGCTCTAAGAATTTATTGGAGATAATGATTGGCATTGCCTACCCCTTTCTGCGCCGTTTAGGGTTGAAATTTCAATTCTAAACAAATATAGCATTGCACATAAGAAAAAAAGGTGATGGCCCATCACCCTGTAATGGGGAACAGATCTGGCCATCACCTTCAAAAGTTGATGAGTTAGAACCATCACCTTTAAATGGTGACGGCCATCACATTTTGAGGGTGATGATTTTGCCCCATCACCCTTAAAAGGTATTGACGTAAATTTACAATAATTGTTCATCACTCTGCAGGGTTAATTCTCGGTAGTTCGAAGTGACAAGGAGTAGGAAATCACACAAATATTCGAAATGCTTGTTCGTGTTCTTCTTCCTGATATGGCAGTGGAATACCAAATCTGCTCACTGAAATTTAGCTTTGTCTGAAATATCGATGATCACGGAAGTACCGGTATCAATTACGATGTTATGTGTTCAAATAATGTAACATATATGTAGTATTACCGTCTCTGAGATCCTTGACATGGATCTCGAGCTTACATACAGACCTTGTGTTTGGTTGGTGTGTTTTTACTGTATCGAAACAGTGCTACAAGGATTCAGCGTGGTCCATAGAAGGCATTACGTGTGGTTGAACGTGGCTTGAGATATATTTATAGAATCCATCCATTAGGTTCTGTACCGTCATTCGTGAATGCGAAGGATTTTTTTCTATTACACTGAACACATATTTAACAAATTACAGGCAATAACGTGCAAAAACATAATGGTTCCCGATATCCACAAACGCTCACATCAACAAGTGTGCCGTTCGAAAACAATTTAGCTACTAATACGGCGTATGCCCCTCAAGACCCCTTTGCCCAGTAATTTATGACGCAACGGGGGCTATTGGAAGTCCCCTTTTCCCTTTTTTATGGCAATTTATTATTCTTACCTTCCATCAGAGTGTTCCACGACATAAGATGGTTTGTTAACATGCCACTCAATCAGTCACCGTGTTTGAGAGTTAGAGGTTCGTAAATATTTTCTTACGGTTATCGATCGATATTACAGGCTTCGGGGATACAACACCAGTGTGTCAGATCAAATCCCATCCTCCTGACAGAGATCACTGAGGTAGTTGTGGTCCGTTGCCAGATATCTGCGCAGTAATATGCTGTACAATTCATTGACGTATATAGTCCGCGAGAACCATAAAGGCTTCCTTGATATACACAAATACCATTTAGAAAGTATGTTACATTTATATCCAATTATTTTTAAAATGACTTTTTCCAGGTAAAACCAAAATACATGTGCTGAATGGGCTAGTCCAGTCGAGAGGTAAAATAGAGGTAAAACTGTAAACAGCATTAGAAGCATGGTGAGTAAATTACTGACCAATGTAAAAACAAGAGCTCAAGATACACAAAAAACGATAATTAAGGGACACGGGTTCGATCAGGTTCTAAAACTATCTGTATCGATATGTGAGAGAGTATGGCGAATAACCTTCCTCTGTTACTTTGTACATTGAAATATAATGAGACATGTGACAGCAAAATCAAAACATTCAACCAAAGCTGGAACGGAATGCATGAATATCAATACAGTTTAGTTAATACTATTAGTAATTAAATAGAAGTATAGCAAATAAGGGCTCGAATCCCCGGTAAAGGATCCAAATGACGTCAATTTTTTTCGCCTATCTATGCGTATTCCCCGTCATTTAAAAAGTGTTCCTTATGTAACATTATAGCTACAAAAATTACAGTAAGAATGGTGAGCCAAATGAAATACTAATCCGATTGAAATTCCTCCCTTACATGTACGTCATCTGTCGGTGTCGTACTACAATGCGTACAGGTAATCCACATTTTATCCTGGTGATGACCGGTGTATTGATGATCGCCGGCTCACTTCACAGAGTTTGTACATTTTCAGGTGCTGATACCCCATTCGTTTTTTGTCCAGTTCTCCAGAACTATCATAGCAGCATTATATTACAATCCTTCAAATATGTCTCATCCTTTTAATTTTCGTTTAGACCTTACTCATGCTTGAAATACAGGAACTATGTTCTTTGTTTTATGTCAAAAATAAAACGTTCTGATGCAATCAAAATAAATTCTGAGACGAAGTGGAAAACAAAAATGAGACTCGCTTAAAATGTGCTAAACGTCTTTAAAGTTAGATTTCCAATTTCGATCCTCTCTGAGATCAAAACCTAGAAGTTATTAGGAATCTAAAATGAAGACCACTTCTTGAAAACAATGTCGAATTAGTCAATAATAATTCGCTTGACAAGATCCGGAAAGACTATCCGTTCACATATTAGAAAATCATCGAAACATAGGGATCAATCTCTGATACATGTAGCCATTCAATTCTGTCAAGCAAACCGTAACTACGGGGATTATAGCAGTCGTGGTACCCCGTGCTTGGAGTCCTCAAATGTATGACTGTTGATAGTGGCAGTTATCACTGCAGGTGAGGCTAGCCTGTCATATAGTCTTTTCGGTGAAATAGGGGGTGCGGGGGTTTAGCGAATAATGGGTAAAATAAAAGAAAGAAATATCAAGTTTGAAGGTAATCAGTTATCATAGCCCTTCTTGTATGCTAAGTGTAATTATGAGGAACTTTTGTGGTGGGCATCTTGATTAACAGCATCTCCAAGTAGCGTATTTGTGTAAAATCGTCGATTTGGAAGTGAAAACAGAACATGTTATGAAGCCAGTTCAGAACCAAAACAAATTTTGCATCAATTCATTTGTCGTTTCAGCATGTAATTGTTGTCCTTGTTTCTCCACTGGCATCGTACGTTTACAGAGATGAAACGGTTCTGTTTTCACCACAAAATTGACAGGTTTGCACAAATTCGCTACTTTGAGATGTTGTTGTTCAATAATCCAAATACTCATTGCCACAAGAAAGTGTTTTTTTGCGATAACTCAAACTTTTCTTTCGCAGGTAATATTTAATATTTGGCACTCCAACCGCAAATCATGGGGAATAAACCTTGGTGAGACGCTCCGTATCTATATTGCATTAGTCAGATCGATTATCTTCAAAACATTATGGGCCATAAACAATGATGTAACGAAGACTTGGTGAAAATATAAGCAATCAGTTTTATTTCTTAAACACCAAGGCCTTGAAAATATAGGATAAGTTATACGGCGTGTTGTGGTTGGATTATTCAAATAATAAAGTGTGAAAAACAGAAGGAACTGTTTTTTGCCCTTTTGTCATTTGCCTCGATTTAAAGAATAAATTACTTCAAATAATTGTCTCGAAAGTGGACAAGAAGTATAATTAAAAAAGGAAACTGGAAAATGGAATAAATGGAGTCAGATGTCAGCAAGCAGTTTTCGTGAAATCAGAGTGACGTCACGCATCAGCATTGATAGTTTGTGATTTTTAACTGTACCTGATTCAGTATGCATTGTGAATCAAATCTATCAGTCTAGTGACTTTTTTATAATGAGTCACAAATATTTGGTCGTCCAACCTCACTGGATGTATTAGCAACACTTGTGATGGCTAAGAATGTTTTGGGAGTTAGTGTCCCTTCTTACATCATTCCCTACCCTAATGTGAACTAAAATATCGTAGCTGGGTTGGAAGATAGGAGCTGAACACTTTCAACCACAAACCCACCTAGCCTTCACACCGGCACAGGCGATCAGGGCCAATGTATTTCAAGATAAGCTATACTCCTGCATTACAAATGAAGACGTAAGAACGGAGTTACATTCAGGACTGGACGTACAAAGCAACACGTTTGAAGAGCACAAGAGTACGTGCTGGTGGGTCGTTAGCTTTTTAGATTGCGCCAGTAGAATACAGTGTCGATCTCCTCCATCCGCTTAAGCGCCATTCGGCTCATTCTCTATACATCTTAGTCAGAGTTGTCACCATCCATCACCCTTTACACAAAACATGCGATTCGGTATAACATACAACATTCGATGGAGCATGCCGCCAAAAGGCGTACCCAAGTATCGGTATGGTGGCTAACAATGTTTGTCACCTCTCATACGCTTCCCTATTGCAACCAAGGGAAGACACCTATCCCTTATAAGAGCCGGCCAATTTTAGCCACACGGACAATCGTAGCCTGCGCAATGGTACCATGGCCGTCAAGCCTTCTGTGCATCGCGTTTCTGTGAAAGTTGAGGAATCTAACGGATTCAGCAACATACACTTGGTCCAAAAGATATTGATTGAATTAAGAAATATCGCTGGTCTGTTGTCGCGCTTAGAGCCGTCGAATCACTTAATATTCTTAAAGTAGAACATGAATCAACTCAAACTCATAGAATGAACAGACAGGTCTACATCGATCGAGATGGGCCAAAAAATACATCAAATCCTCGAATTTCATTCCACCGTGCATCGCTGTTTCTAAGCAAGCAAATAGGAAACCCCTCTCCACAACACGGCCAGCAAAGCCGTTATGTCCTGTGGCAGCCGGTTTTAAACTCTGCTACAAATTTTCAGCGCTGTAATAGGGGCCGACAACAAGTGCTGCATCAACCGCTGCACCAGTGGTTTAGTGATTACAAGTAAATGCACTGTATATAATAGTAAATATGAGATATCAGGAAACTGACCATTTTTAGGGTTCAAATGCACTCGATCAAGACGGTTTCTCGATAAACGAGTGTAACCGATAAATATCTCGTTTCGAAGGGTCCCGGTTTATCTCTATCGATTGTTGTCCCGTTTTGTTTCTGGTTTTCTCTCGAAGCACATGTCCATCTCGGTCCCCCTCGAAATATCCCGACTTGCTTCGAGAATGGAATCTTGATTGCTTCAAATGAAATTTGGAATGCGTACGCTTTGGAATGCGTACGCTCGCTATGCAGAGTGAGTCAAAAAATGTCCACCTGTGATTTTGTTAATTCATTCATCTGAAGCTATAATGTATTGTGTATATGAATATAACTCAACTCTTTCCATACCATATCCACCCATTGTATGTTTTATTTATGAACAAAACTATACATATAATGTGTAAATACCAATGACGCTCATGGACAGAAAGTACATTCTCTATACATAACGTGAAAATGCATGAAAACGGACACACGTTCAGCTGTTTTCAATTATCTCTGTTGCACTGTAAGACTTTCTCTCCGAGAGTTGTTGGCATTGAAAAAATGTGCAACAGAAATATCTGAAAATATATAAACAGTGAAGAGACGCATTCCTGATTCTTGGTCAACTGCTGTATTCACTCATTCATGCGTTATGGAGAGGATGCACTTTCCTTTCATGAGCGCCATCGGTATATACACAGTATATGTATATTTTCTTCCATGAATGAAACATGCCATGGATGAATATAGTGGAGAGATGAAGTACCCTTCCATGAGTTATATTCATTTATACAACAAATTATAACTTCATATGAATAAATGAACAAAACCACAGGTGAACATTTGTTTTGACTCACCCGTATACATAATTCAGTTCGTCGCGATATGACTGAAACGATGTTGAAAGCGACGTTAAATCCTATTCACTCCCTTACTCTATATGTGGCAGTTAGATTAACGTAGGCGAGTATGCATTAATACAAGGATAAGGAATTAGATTGACCATGATTCATTTAATATTATTTTGTTATTCCATCTATCTGTAGATATGTAGTCGCATACTTACTCTGACAGCGCAATTTTTCTACACGTTATGTACATGTATGGAAAGAAACAAACATCAATTGAAATTGTTTAAACTGGCTCATTATTATTGAACGTAACTTATTTCCAACCTGTTTTCAGAATTGAATTGCAAGTCCAGAATAAGTAGAATAAGAGATTTTTCCGGTATTCAAACATACAGTGGCTTTAATGACAAAACTAGAGAAAACCGGACAAACTAAACATAAACTCTTGATGGAATTGTTTGAGCATTGCCTGTCATCCGTTCGCACAGACAACATGCGGTTGATAGTAAAATGTATGTGACCATCGGCCTAAAGCGTGATTGCACCCTGAATTGAACGGCTATTACTTTCATTATTTGGATAATTTGCTAGACACACGAAATCAGCAATAAATAACAGAACATGACTATATTGTCATCCCCGCCAAAAGTGTTGTTTCAGTTTTTTTTTCTTTCAAAGAAATTAATTCCTCTCCCCTCGCTGTTGTTTCTACACGACGGTTCTTCGCAGACCGACTGTCGTGTGAATTATCAACATCTTTAGCTCAGATTGTCAGTATTTCCGCGAACTTCGTCCAGGCAAGCTTATATAAAAAATAAACTTAGTTGAAATGATCTCCTTATTTGAACTATGTCACGAGAGTAGTATATAGCCCGCAAAAGCCCTCAGGTTGACCTCTTTGCACTTAAATTTGAGGCAGTCACGTGACAGAGGTCAAAGGTCATTGAGTGCACTTGAGTTGACCTGTATCCTTTCATCTTGTCTTTGACCTTGGATCATGTTTAGACATGTTAGGTTTTTTCCCATCACGTGCGGTATGACGTCACTTCCGGTCTGGGTGAATGGGGCGTGTGAACCTGATAGGACATGTACTGACCTGTCTGTGGGGTTTTTCCCTACAATATCGTTCACCTTCGTGTTTTTTCGGTGAGATGCGAAGGGTATTTTCTTTCGGTGAGATGAGAACATGATAGGCCATGTACTGTCTGTGGGGGTTTTTCCCGCCAGAATTTCGCTGTCGTCTGCTTGGGGTTGTCACGTGCCGAACACCCGGCTCCCCGAATTGCAACATTGTTGCACGTTCGCTACAATGTTGCGGCATCGTGAACACCTGATCTGGCGTCTGCGTGAGTGAGATCACGTGCCGAACACGATTGGAGTGCATGTACGGACTTGTATGCCGTCCATTCATTTGAGTCGGGGACTTGGGCTCCCTACGGGAGGATTTTGCAAGTCATGGGTGGGTGTATGTAAAATAAGGATTTGTCTCGAAAATATAAAAAGCGGAACACGGACTTTACCCCTAAAATAGGGGAAAGCCCCTATCAACCCTAGCCAAAAGGGCTAATATCGGTCCCCGGGCTTATCGGGGCCTGCCTATCAAGTCAATCGGGTGGGTGTATGTAAATTTAGGATTTGTGCCGAAACTATAAAAAGCGGAACACGGACTTTACCCCTAAAATAGGGGAAAGCCCCTATCAACCCTAGCCAAAAGGGCTAATATCGGTCGCCGGGCTTATCGGGGCCTGACTATCAAGTCAATGGGGTGGGTGCATGTAAAATTAGGATTTTTCCCCGAAAATATAAAAAGCGGAACACGAACTTTACCCCTGAAATAGGGAAAAACTCCTATCAACTCTAGCCAAAAGGGCTAATATCGGTCCCTGGGCTTATCGAGGCCTGCCTATCAAGTCAATGGGGTGGGTGCATGTAAAATTAGGATTTTTTTCCGAAAATATAAAAAGCGGAACACGGACTATACCCCTAAAATAGGGGAAACCCGTATCACCTCTAGCAAAAAGGGCTAATATCGGTCCCCGGGCTTATCGGGGTCTGCCTATCAAGTCAATGGGGTGGGTGCATGTAACATTAGGATTTTTTTCCGAAAATATAAAAAGCGCAACTTGGACTTTACCCTTACAATAGGGGTCTGTATTATACAATATAAGGGAAAATGCCTGTATGGGGATGGACAATTTTTTCGTGGGCTTTACTATGGCTTGTGGGGTCTTGTTTTTCACGTCTCGCCGAGAAAAACACAATGGGAGGGGTCCCTGAGCGAATCGGTGAAATTTTTGGGAAAAATCACCGAGGTCTGTATATAGGCTCATACTGGCTATATGGGGGAGGGGTGGTCAATTTTTTTTGTGGGTGTTACTATGGGTTGTGGGGTCTCGTTTTTCTCGTCTCGCCGAGAAAAACACAATGGGAGGGGTCCCGGAGCGAATCGGTGAATTTTTTGGGAAAAGTCACGGAGGTCTGTATATAGGCTCATACTGGCTATATGGGGGGAGGGGTGGTCACTTTTTTTGTGGGTGTTACTCTGGGTTGTGGGGTCTTGTTTTCCTCGTCTCGCCGAGAAAAACACAATGGGAGGGGTCCCGGAGCGAATCGGTGAAATTTTGGGGAAAAGTCACCGAGGTCTGTATATAGGCTCATATAGCTCCATACTGATTATATGGGGGTATAGGTTCAACCTGGGAAATTCACACACGTTCATTGTGATATGGGTTGTTTGGATTTGTTTTTCACGTCTCGTCATTTAGAACACGATGGGAAGGGTCTCGGAGCGCAGCGGTGAAATTTTTGGAAAAGTACCATATAGCCCATATAGTCCCATACCGGCTATATGGGGGTATAGGTTCAACCTGGGAAATTCACACACGTTCATTGTGATATGGGTTGTTTGGATTTGTTTTTCACGTCTCGTCATTTAGAACACGATGGGAAGGGTTTCTAAGCGAAACGGTAAAATTTTTGGAAAAGTACCGGGTAGGTCTGTATATAGGATCATATAGCTCCATCCCTCCCCCCATATAGCCAGTATGAGCCTATATACAGACCTCGGTGACTTTTCCCAAAAATTTCACCGATTCGCTCAGGGACCCCTGATTGTGTTTTTCTCGGCGAGACGTGAAAAACAAGACCCCACAAGCCATAGTAAAGCCCACGAAAAAAATTGACCATCCCCATACCCCATACAGGCATTTTCCCTTATATTGTATAATACAGACCCTTATTGTAGGGGTAAAGTCCGAGTTTCGCTTTTTATATTTTCGGAAAAAAATCCTAATGTTACATGCACCCACCCCATTGACTTGATAGGCAGGCCCCGATAAGCCTGGGGACCGATATTAGCCCTTTTGGCTAGAGGTGATACGGGTTTCCCCCTATTTTAGGGGTAAAGTCTGTGTTCCGCTTTTTATATTTTCGGAAAAAAATCCTAATTTTACATGCACCCACCCCATTGACTTGTTAGGCAGGCCCCGATAAGCCCGGGACCGATATTAGCCCTTTTGGCTAGAGTTGATACGAGTTTTCCCCTATTTTAGGGGTAAAGTCCGTGTTCCGCTTTTTATATTTTCGGAAAAAAATCCTAATTTTACATGCACCCACCCCATTGACTTGATAGGCAGGCCCCGATAAGCCTGGGGACCGATATTAGCCCTTTTGGCTAGGGTTGATAGGGGCTTTCCCCTATTTTAGGGGTAAAGTCCGTGTTCCGCTTTTTATAGTTTCGGCACAAATCCTAAATTTACATACACCCACCCGATTGACTTGATAGGCAGGCCCCGATAAGCCCGGGGACCGATATTAGCCCTTTTGGCTAGGGTTGATAGGGGCTTTCCCCTATTTTAGGGGTAAAGTCCGTGTTCCGCTTTTTATATTTTCGAGACAAATCCTCATTTTACATACACCCACCCATGACTTGCAAAATCCTCCCGTAGGGACCCCAAGTCCCCGACTCAAATGAATGGACGGCATACAAGTCCGTACATGCACTCCTAATCGTGTTCGGCACGTGAACTCACTCACGCAGACGCCAGACCAGGTGTTCACGATGCCGCAACATTGTAGCGAACGTGCAACAATGTTGCAATTCGGGGAGCCAGGTGTTCGGCACGTGACAACCCCAAGCAGACGACAGCGAAATTCTGGCGGGAAAAACCCCCACAGACAGTACATGGCCTATCATGTTCCCATCTCACCGAAAAGAAAATACCC
Organism: Hanleya hanleyi; assembly: GCA_036873755.1. Taxonomy (NCBI): domain Eukaryota; kingdom Metazoa; phylum Mollusca; class Polyplacophora; order Lepidopleurida; family Hanleyidae; genus Hanleya; species Hanleya hanleyi. The sequence continues at coordinate 24,423 of JAVTVY010024952.1, read as the reverse complement.
TTCGCACCTCACCGAAAAAACACGAAGGTGAACGATATTGTAGGGAAAAACCCCACAGACAGGTCAGTACATGTCCTATCAGGTTCACATGCCCCATTCACCCAGACCGGAAGTGACGTCATACCGCACGTGATGGGAAAAACCCTAACATGTCTAAACATGATCCAAGGTCAAAGACAAGATGAAAGGATACAGGTCAACTCAAGTGCACTCAATGACCTTTGACCTCTGTCACGTGACTGCCTCAAATTTAAGTGCAAAGAGGTCAACCTGAGGGCTTTTGCGGGCTATATACTACTCACGAGGCAGTAATTCTTATGAAAATGGAATCTGCAGTGAATACTTTCAAATTATAGAACAAATTACACAACGAGTGGAACAGTTAACATAACTTTCATTTATCGGTTGAAGCGATCCATGTTTGGTTCAAGATAATTTTATATAACAATAATAACACATGCTTCCATATCATTATTCAGATCAAAACCAGTTGATGTGCCATTCAATTATATATTCATAATTTATATCGATAAATAAAACGTTTTCTTTCAATTGTATTCAGCAAACATCAGAATATGGATATATCGATTAAACGTTCATTAACATGGAAAACATCTATTCAGAAACCAATTCCCTTGTCAAGATCCTGTTTCGTGCCACAATATATACGATGAGCGCAACACTCTGATCGCCTGAGAGGCTAAGAAAGGGTCAAATTGACGGCAACAGAATACGGACAATAGAAACCGAGACTCTCTTCGAGATTACCGTTCAATTTTGTACAAATCTCGAAAACAAGGACAAGATCGAGATAGAACCGGAAGCAAACCGGGAGGAGTCGCCGGGGGTGGGGGGGGGGGAGGGGGCGGTTCTCTCCTTCCGGTTTCAGCCGAGAAATTTCCTCGATCCATCTTGAAGGCATCAAGAATGCCCCGATTAATTGGACGTGACCCCTCAAGTAATAATGAAGGGAATTTTGCAAAAATTTCTAGAGATATTTAACACTACTATACTGGAGAGATTTCTGTTTTGACAGTATGTGGCGAGGATGAAAATGTTCAATCCAACTTCATCACCTCACCTCCTTCGCCCGCTTCATATCGATTCCTGATAGAAACCCTTCTTCAGCGACTTAACCGTCAATTGGTCTATTTCCTATACAACTTTGGTCACAGCTGTCGACGTGCATTTTCCTCTACACAAAACATATGATCAAACAGGGAAAATTCCTTTAGAGATGTAGACGGTACTTAGATGCATCCAGTAAATGTTAGAGAAACCAAGGAATAATGAAATGGCTGAAGCCGATATTATATGATAAAGGCTCTTATACGCTATAATGAGGTTAAATGGAGGACTGATGACATGTCCCCTAGTTCTAAGAACGCAACTTGGACAACGGTATAAGTTAGTCGGCAGTTCGCAGTTAGCGGTTCGCTATTCGAAGGGGACGAGTCGTTATTTTATCATCAAAAGAATAATAGTCAATTTAACCCCTTTCCCGACCGAATTTGACCTCCATACTTGGCACATCAACTCAGTGATCCACGAGCAGTACGATGATATCATTGGTTCCCCGATCTGACGCCAGGGGGCGCTGTTCCCAATAACTACGCGAATAGCAAACTGAATAGCAAACTGAATAGCAAACTGGCTATTTGACCCCTTTCCCGACCGAATTTCAGCCCAATACTTGGCACATCAACTCAGTGAGCCAAGATAAACACGATGATATCATTAGTTCTCCGATCTGTCGTCAGGGGGCGCTGTTCCCAATAACTACGCGAATAGCAAACTGAATAGCAAACTGGCTATTTTGAACCCTTTCCCGACCGAATTTCAGCTCAATACTTGGCACATCAACTCAGTGAGCCAAGATAAACACGATGATATCATTAGTTCTCCGATCTGTCGTCAGGGGGCGTTGTTCCCAATAACTACGCGAATAGCAAACTGAATAGCAAACTGGCTATTTTGAACCCTTTCCCGACCGAATTTCATCTCAATACTTGGCACATCAACTCAGTGATCCAAGAGCAATACGATGGTATCATTGGTTCCCCGATCTGACGCCAGGGGCGCTGTTCCCAATAACTACACGAATAGCAAACTGAATAGCAAACTGAATAGCAAACTGGCTATTTGACCCCTTTCCCGACCGAATTTCAGCTCAATACTTGGCACATCAACTCAGTGAGCCAAGATAAACACGATGATATCATTAGTTCCCCGATCTGACTCCAGGGTGCGCTGTTCCCAATAACTACGCGAATAGCAAACTGAATAGCAAACTGGCTATTTGACCCCCTTCCCGACCGAATTTCACCTCCATACTTGGCACATCAACTCAGTGAGCCAAGATCAACACGATGATATCATTAGTTCCCCGATCTGACGCCAGGGGACGCTGTTCCCAATAACCACGCGAATAGCAAACTGAATAGCAAACTGAATAGCAAACTGGCTATTTGACCCCTTTCCCGACCGAATTTCAGCTCAATACTTGGCACATCAACTCAGTCAGCCAAGATAAATACGGTGATATCATTAGTTTCCCGATCTGACGTCAGGGGGCGCTGTTCCCAATAACTACGCGAATAGCAAACTGAATAGCAAACTGGCTATTTGACCCCTTTCCCGACCGAATTTCAGCTCAATACTTGGCACATCAACTCGGTGATCCAAGAGCAATACGATGGTATCATTGGTTCCCAGATCTGACGCCAGGGGGCGCTGTTCCCAATAACTACGCGAATAGCAAACTGAATAGCAAACTGAATAGCAAACTGGCTATTTGACCCCTTTCCCGACCGAATTTCAGCTCAATACTTGGCACATCAACTCAGTGAGCCAAGATAAACACGATGATATCATTAGTTCCCCGATCTGATGTCAGGGGGCGCTGTTCCCAATAAATACGCGAATAGCAAACTGAATATCAAACTGGCAATTTGACCCCTTTTCCGACCGAATTTCAGCTCATTACTTGGCACATCAACTCAGTCAGCCAAGATAAACACGATGATATCATTAGTTCCCCGATCTGACGTCAGGGGGCGCTGTTCCCAATAACTACGCGAATAGCAAAATGAATAGCAAACTGAATAGCAAACTGGCTATTTGACCCCTTTCCCGACGGAATTTCAGCTCAATACTTGGCACATCAACTCAGTGTGCCAAGATAAACACGATGTTATCATTAGTTGCCCGATCTGACGTCAGGGGGCGCTGTTCCCAATAACTACGCCAATAGCAAACTGAATAGCAAACTGGCTATTTTGAACCCTTTCCCGACCGAATTTCATCTCAATACTTGGCACATCAACTCAGTGATCCAAGAGCAATACGATGGTATCATTGGTTCCCCGATTTGACGCCAGGGGGCGCTGTTCCCAATAACTACACGAATAGCAAACTGAATAGCAAACTGGCTATTTGACCCCTTTCCCGACCGAATTTCACCTCCATACTTGGCACATCAACTTAGTGAGCCAAGAGCAATACGATGATATCATTGGTTCCCCGATCTGACGTCAGGGAGCGCTGTTCCCAATAACTACGCGAATAGCAATCTGAATAGCAAGCTGAATAGCAAACTGGCTATTTGACCCCTTTCCCGACCGAATTTCAGCTCAATACTTGGCACATCAACTCAGTGAGCCAAGATAAACACGATGATATAATTAGTTCCCCGATCTGACGTCAGGGGGCGCTGTTCCCAATAACTACGCGAATAGCAAAATGAATAGCAAACTGAATAGCAAACTGGCTATTTGACCCCTTTCCCGGCCGAATTTCAGCTCAATACTTGCCACATCAACTCAGTGAGCCAAGATAAACACGATGATATCATTAGTTCCCCGATCTGACGCCAGGGGGCGCTGTTCCCAGTAATTACACGAATAGCAAACTGAATAGCAAACTGAATAGCAAACTGGCTATTTGACCCCTTTCCCGACCAAATTTCAGCTCAATACTTGGCACATCAACTCAGTGAGCCATGATAAACACGATGATATAATTAGTTCCCCGATCTGACGCCAGGGGGCGCTGTTCCCAATAACTGCGCGAGTAGCAAACTGAATAGCAAACTGGCTATTTGACCCCTTTCCCGACCGAATTTCACCTCCATACTTGGCACATCAACTCAGTGAGCCAAGATCAACACGATATCATTAGTTCCCCGATCTGACGCCAGGGGGCGCTGTTCCCAGTAACTACACGAATAGCAAACTGAATAGCAAACTGAATAGCAAACTGGCTATTTGACCCCTTTCCCGACCGAATTTCAGCTCAATACTTGGCACATCAACTCAGTCAGCCAAGATAAACACGATGATATCATTAGTTTCCCGATCTGACGTCAGGGGGCGCTGTTCCCAATAACTACGCGAATAGCAAACTGAATAGCAAACTGGCTATTTGACCCCTTTCCCGACCGAATTTCAGCCCAATACATGGCACATCAACTCAGTGAGCCAAGATAAACACGATGATATCATTAGTTCTCCGATCTGTCGTCAGGGGGCGCTGTTCCCAATAACTACGCGAATAGCAAACTGAATAGCAAACTGGCTATTTTGAACCCTTTCCCGACCGAATTTCATCTCAATACTTGGCACCTCAACTCAGTGATCCAAGAGCAATACGATGGTATCATTGGTTCCCCGATCTGACGCCAGGGGGCGCTGTTCCCAATAACTACACGAATAGCAAACTGAATAGCAAACTGAATAGCAAACTGGCTATTTGACCCCTTTCCCGACCAAATTTCAGCTCAATACTTGGCACATCAACTCAGTGAGCCAAGATAAACACGATGATATCATTAGTTTCCCGATCTGACGCCAGGGGGCGCTGTTCCCAATAACTACGCGAATAGCAAACTGAATAGCAAACTGGCTATTTGACCCCTTTCCCGACCGAATTTCACCTCCATACATGGCACATCAACTCAGTGAGCCAAGATCAACACGATGATATCATTAGTTCCCCGATCTGACGCCAGGGGGCGCTGTTCCCAATAACTACGCGAATAGCAAACTGAATAGCAAACTGGCTATTTGACCCCTTTCCCGACCGAATTTCAGCTCAATACTTGGCACATCAACTCAGTCAGCCAAGATAAATACGGTGATATCATTAGTTTCCCGATCTGACGTCAGGGGGCGCTGTTCCCAATAACTACGCGAATAGCAAACTGAATAGCAAACTGGCTATTTGACCCCTTTCCCGACAGAATTTCAGCTCAATACTTGGCACATCAACTCAGTGAGCCAAGATAAACACGATGATATCATTAGTTCCCCGATCTGACGTCAGGGGGCGCTGTTCCCAATAACTACGCGAATAGCAAACTGAATAGCAAACTGAATAGCAAACTGGCTATTTGACCCCTTTCCCGACCGAATTTCAGCTCAATACTTGGCACATCAACTCAGTGAGCCAAGATAAACACGATGATATAATTAGTTCCCCGATCTGACGCCAGGGGGCGCTGTTCCCAATAACTACGCAAACTGAATAGCAAACTGAATAGCAAACTGAATAGCAAACTGGCTATTTGACCCCTTTCCCGACCGCATTTCAGCTCAATACTTGGCACATCAACTCAGTGAGCCAAGATAAACACGATGATATAATTAGTTCCCCGATCTGACGTCAGGGGGCGCTGTTCCCAATAACTACGCGAATAGCAAAATGAATAGCAAACTGAATAGCAAACTGGCTATTTGACCCCTTTCCCGACGGAATTTCAGCTCAATACTTGGCACATCAACTCAGTGTGCCAAGATAAACACGATGTTATCATTAGTTGCCCGATCTGACGTCAGGGGGCGCTGTTCCCAATAACTACGCCAATAGCAAACTGAATAGCAAACTGGCTATTTTGAACCCTTTCCCGACCGAATTTCATCTCAATACTTGGCACATCAACTCAGTGATCCAAGAGCAATACGATGGTATCATTGGTTCCCCGATCTGACGCCAGGGGGCGCTGTTCCCAATAACTACACGAATAGCAAACTGAATAGCAAACTGGCTATTTGACCCCTTTCCCGACCGAATTTCACCTCCATACTTGGCACATCAACTTAGTGAGCCAAGAGCAATACGATGATATCATTGGTTCCCCGATCTGACGTCAGGGAGCGCTGTTCCCAATAACTACGCGAATAGCAAACTGAATAGCAAGCTGAATAGCAAACTGGCTATTTGACCCCTTTCCCGACCGAATTTCAGCTCAATACTTGGCACATCAACTCAGTGAGCCAAGATAAACACGATGATATAATTAGTTCCCCGATCTGACGTCAGGGGGCGCTGTTCCCAATAACTACACGAATAGCAAAATGAATAGCAAACTGAATAGCAAACTGGCTATTTGACCCCTTTCCCGGCCGAATTTCAGCTCAATACTTGGCACATCAACTCAGTGAGCCAAGATAAACACGATGATATCATTAGTTCCCCGATCTGACGTCAGGGGTCGCTGTTCCCAATAACTACGCGAATAGCAAACTGAATAGAAAACTGAATAGCAAACTGGCTATTTGACCCCTTTCCCGACCGAATTTCAGCTCAATACTTGGCACATCAACTCAGTGTGCCAAGATAAACACGATGATATCATTAGTTCCCCGATCTGACGTCAGGGGGCGCTGTTCCCAATAACTACGCGAATAGCAAACTGAATAACAAACTGGCTATTTTGAACCCTTTCCCGACCGAATTTCATCTCAATACTTGGCACAACTCAGTGATCCAAGAGCAATACGATGGTATCATTGGTTCCCCGATCTGACGCCAGGGGGCGCTGTTCCCAATAACTACACGAATAGCAAACTGAATAGCAAACTGGCTATTTGACCCCTTTCCCGACCAAATTTCAGCTCAATACTTGGCACATCAACTCAGTGTGCCAAGATAAACACGATGATATCATTAGTTCCCCGATCTGACGCCAGGGGGCGCTGTTCCCAATAACTACGCGAGTAGCAAACTGAATAGCAAACTGGCTATTTGACCCCTTTCCCGACCGAATTTCACCTCCATACATGGCACATCAACTCAGTGAGCCAAGATCAACACGATATCATTAGTTCCCCGATCTGACGCCAGGGGGCGCTGTTCCCAATAACTACGCGAATAGCAAACTGAATAGCAAACTGGCTATTTGACCCCTTTCCCGACCGAATTTCAGCTCAATACTTGGCACATCAACTCAGTCAGCCAAGATAAACACGATGATATCATTAGTTTCCCGATCTGACGTCAGGGGGCGCTGTTCCCAATAACTACGCGAATAGCGAATAGCAAACTGAATAGCAAACTGGCTATTTGACCCCTTTCCCGACCGAATTTCAGCTCAATACTTGGCACATCAACTCAGTGAGCCAAGATAAACACGATGATATAATTAGTTCCCCGATCTGACGTCAGGGGGCGCTGTTCCCAATAACTACGCGAATAGCAAACTGAATAGCAAACTGAATAGCAAACTGGCTATTTGACCCCTTTCCCGACCGAATTTCAGCTCAATACTTGGCACATCAACTCAGTGTGCCAAGATAAACACGATGATATCATTAGTTGCCCGATCTGACGTCAGGGGGCGCTGTTCCCAATAACTACGCCAATAGCAAACTGAATAGCAAACTGGCTATTTTGAATCCTTTCCCGACCGAATTTCATCTCAATACTTGGCACATCAACTCAGTGATCCAAGAGCAATACGATGGTATCATTGTTTCCCCGATCTGACGCCAGGGGGCGCTGTTCCCAATAACTACACGAATAGCAAACTGAATAGCAAACTGGCTATTTGACCCCTTTCCCGACCGAATTTCACCTCCATACTTGGCACATCAACTTAGTGAGCCAAGAGCAATACGATGATATCATTGTTTCCCCGATCTGACGTCAGGGAGCGCTGTTCCCAATAACTACGCGAATAGCAAACTGAATAGCAAGCTGAATAGCAAACTGGCTATTTGACCCCTTTCCCGACCGAATTTCAGCTCAATACTTGGCACATCAACTCAGTGAGCCAAGATAAACACGATGATATAATTAGTTCCCCGATCTGACGTCAGGGGGCGCTGTTCCCAATAACTACGCGAATAGCAAAATGAATAGCAAACTGAATAGCAAACTGGCTATTTGACCCCTTTCCCGGCCGAATTTCAGCTCAATACTTGGCACATCAACTCAGTGAGCCAAGATAAACACAATGATATCATTAGTTCCCCGACCTGACGTCAGGGGGCGCTGTTCCCAATAACTACGCGAATAGCAAACTGAATAGAAAACTGAATAGCAAACTGGCTATTTGACCCCTTTCCCGACCGATTGTCAGCTCAATACTTGGCACATCAACTCAGTGTGCCAAGATAAACACGATGCTATCATTAGTTGCCCGATCTGACGTCAGGGGGCGCTGTTCCCAATAACTACGCGAATAGCAAACTGAATAGCAAACTGGCTATTTTGACCCCTTTCCCGACCGAATTTCATCTCAATACTTGGCACATCAACTCAGTGATCCAAGAGCAATACGATGATATCATTGGTTCCCCGATCTGACGCCAGGGGGCGCTGTTCCCAATAACTACACCAATAGCAAACTGAATAGCAAACTGAATAGCAAACTGGCTATTTGACCCCTTTCCCGACCAAATTTCAGCTCAATACTTGGCACATCAACTCAGTGAGCCAAGATAAACACGATGATATCATTAGTTCCCCGATCTGACGCCAGGGGGCGCTGTTCCCAATAACTACGCGATTAGCAAACTGAATAGCAAACTGGCTATTTGACCCCTTTCCCGACCGAATTTCAGCTCAATACTTGGCACATCAACTCAGTCAGCCAAGATAAACACGATGATATCATTAGTTTCCCGATCTGACGTCAGGGGGCGCTGTTCCCAATAACTACGCGAATAGCAAACTGAATAGCAAACTGGCTATTTGACCCCTTTCCCGACCGAATTTCAGCCCAATACTTGGCACATCAACTCAGTGAGCCAAGATAAATACGATGATATCATTAGTTCTCCGATCTGTCGTCAGGGGGCGCTGTTCCCAATAACTACGCGAATAGCAAACTGAATAGCAAACTGGCTATTTTGAACCCTTTCCCGACCGAATTTCATCTCAATACTTGGCACATCAACTCAGTGATCCAAGAGCAATACGATGGTATCATTGGTTCCCCGATCTGACGCCAGGGGGCGCTGTTCCCAATAACTACACGAATAGCAAACTGAATAGCAAACTGAATAGCAAACTGGCTATTTGACCCCTTTCCCGACCAAATTTCACCTCCATACATGGCACATCAACTCAGTGAGCCAAGATCAACACGATGATATCATTAGTTCCCCGATCTGACGCCAGGGGGCGCTGTTCCCAATAACTACGCTGAATAGCAAACTGGCTATTTTGACCCCTTTTCCGACCGAATTTCACCTCAATACTTGGCACATCAACTCAGTGAGCCAAGATCAACACGATGATATCATTAGTTCCCCGATCTGACGCCAGGGGGCGCTGTTCCCAATAACTACGCGAATAGCAAACTGAATAGCAAACTGGCTATTTGACCCCTTTCCCGACCGAATTTCAGCTCAATACTTGGCACATCAACTCAGTCAGCCAAGATAAATACGGTGATATTATTAGTTTCCCGATCTGACGTCAGGGGGCGCTGTTTCCAATAACTACGCGAATAGCAAACTGAATAGCAAACTGGCTATTTGTCCCCTTTCCCGACCGAATTTCAGCTCAATACTTGGCACATCAACTCAGTGAGCCAAGATAAACACGATGATATCATTAGTTCCCCGATCTGACGTCAGGGGGCGCTGTTCCCAATAACTACGCGAATAGCAAACTGAATAGCAAACTGAATAGCAAACTGGCTATTTGACCCCTTTCCCGACCGAATTTCAGCTCAATACTTGGCACATCAACTCAGTGAGCCAAGATAAACACGATGATATAATTAGTTCCCCGATCTGACGCCAGGGGGCGCTGTTCCCAATAACTACGCGAATAGCAAACTGAATAGCAAACTGAATAGCAAACTGGCTATTTGACCCCTTTCCCGACCGAATTTCAGCTCAATACTTGGCACATCAACTCAGTGAGCCAAGATAAACACGATGATATAATTAGTTCCCCGATCTGACGTCAGGGGGCGCTGTTCCCAATAACTACGCGAATAGCAAAATGAATAGCAAACTGAATAGCAAACTGGCTATTTGACCCCTTTCCCGACGGAATTTCAGCTCAATACTTGGCACATCAACTCAGTGTGCCAAGATAAACACGTTGATATCATTAGTTGCCCGATCTGACGTCAGGGGGCGCTGTTCCCAATAACTACGCCAATAGCAAACTGAATAGCAAACTGGCTATTTTGAACCCTTTCCCGACCGAATTTCATCTCAAAACTTGGCACATCAACTCAGTGATCCAAGAGCAATACGATGGTATCATTGGTTCCCCGATCTGACGCCAGGGGGCGCTGTTCCCAATAACTACACGAATAGCAAACTGAATAGCAAACTGGCTATTTGACCCCTTTCCCGACCGAATTTCACCTCCATACTTGGCACATCAACTTAGTGAGCCAAGAGCAATACGATGATATCATTGGTTCCCCGATCTGACGTCAGGGAGCGCTGTTCCCAATAACTACGCGAATAGCAAACTGAATAGCAAGCTGAATAGCAAACTGGCTATTTGACCCCTTTCCCGACCGAATTTCAGCTCAATACTTGGCACATCAACTCAGTGAGCCAAGATAAACACGATGATATAATTAGTTCCCCGATCTGACGTCAGGGGGCGCTGTTCCCAATAACTACACGAATAGCAAAATGAATAGCAAACTGAATAGCAAACTGGCTATTTGACCCCTTTCCCGGCCGAATTTCAGCTCAATACTTGGCACATCAACTCAGTGAGCCAAGATAAACACGATGATATCATTAGTTCCCCGATCTAACGTCAGGGGGCGCTGTTCTCAATAACTACGCGAATAGCAAACTGAATAGAAAACTGAATAGCAAACTGGCTATTTGACCCCTTTCCCGACCGAATGTCAGCTCAATACTTGGCACATCAACTCAGTGTGCCAAGATAAACACGATGATATCATTAGTTGCCCGATCTGACGTCAGGGGGCGCTGTTCCCAATAACTACGCGAATAGCAAACTGAATAGCAAACTGGCTATTTTGAACCCTTTTCCGACCGAATTTCATCTCAATACTTGGCACATCAACTCAGTGATCCAAGAGCAATACGATGGTATCATTGGTTCCCCGATCTGACGCCAGGGGGCGCTGTTCCCAATAACTACACGAATAGCAAACTGAATAGCAAACTGGCTATTTGACCCCTTTCCCGACCAAATTTCAGCTCAATACTTGGCACATCAACTCAGTGTGCCAAGATAAACACGATGATATCATTAGTTCCCCGATCTGACGCCAGGGGGCGCTGTTCCCAATAACTACGCGAGTAGCAAACTGAATAGCAAACTGGCTATTTGACCCCTTTCCCGACCGAATTTCACCTCCATACATGGCACATCAACTCAGTGAGCCAAGATCAACACGATATCATTAGTTCCCCGATCTGACGCCAGGGGGCGCTGTTCCCAATAACTACGCGAATAGCAAACTGAATAGCAAACTGGCTATTTGACCCCTTTCCCGACCGAATTTCAGCTCAATACTTGGCACATCAACTCAGTCAGCCAAGATAAACACGATGATATCATTAGTTTCCCGATCTGACGTCAGGGGGCGCTGTTCCCAATAACTACTACGAATAGCCAACTGAATAGCAAACTGGCTATTTGACCCCTTTCCCGACGAATTTCATCTCAATACTTGGCACATCAACTCAGTGATCCAAGAGAATACGATGGTATCATTGGTTCCCGATCTGACGTCAGGGGCGCTGTTCCCAATAACTACGCGAATAGCAAACTGAATAGCAAACTGAATAGCAAACTGGCTATTTGACCCCTCTCCCGACCGAATTTCAGCTCAATACTTGGCACATCAACTCAGTGAGCCAAGATAAACACGATGATATCATTAGTTCCCCGATCTGACGTCAGGGGGCGCTGTTCCCAATAACTACGCGAATAGCAAACTGAATAGCAAACTGAATAGCAAACTGGCTATTTGACCCATTTCCCGACCAAATTTCAGCTCAATACTTGGTACATAAACTCAGTGAGCCAAGATAAACACGATGATATAATTAGTTCCCCGATTCTGTTCCCAATAACTACGCGAATAGCAAACTGAATAGCAAACTGAATAGCAAACTGGCTATTTGACCCCTTTCCCGACCGAATTTCAGCTCAATACTTGGCACATCAACTCAGTGAGCCAAGATAAACACGATGATATAATTAGTTCCCCGATCTGACGTCAGGGGGCGCTGTTCCCAATAACTACGCGAATAGCAAAATGAATAGCAAACTGAATAGCAAACTGGCTATTTGACCCCTTTCCCGACCGAATTTCAGCTCAATACTTGGCACATCAACTCAGTGTGCCAAGATAAACACGATGATGTCATTAGTTGCCCGATCTGACGTCAGGCGGCGCTGTTCCCAATAACTACGCGAATAGCAAACTGAATAGCAAACTGGCTATTTTGAACCCTTTCCCGACCGAATTTCATCTCAATACTTGGCACATCAACTCAGTGATCCAAGAGCAATACGATGGTATCATTGGTTCCCCGATCTGACGCCAGGGGGCGCTGTTCCCAATAACTACACGAATAGCAAACTGAATAGCAAACTGGCTATTTGACCCCTTTCCCGACCGAATTTCACCTCCATACTTGGCACATCAACTTAGTGAGCCAAGAGCAATACGATGATATCATTGGTTCCCCGATCTGACGTCAGGGAGCGCTGTTCCCAATAACTACGCGAATAGCAAACTGAATAGCAAGCTGAATAGCAAACTGGCTATTTGACCCCTTTCCCGACCGAATTTCAGCTCAATACTTGGCACATCAACTCAGTGAGCCAAGATAAACACGATGATATAATTAGTTCCCCGATCTGACGTCAGGGGGCGCTGTTCCCAATAACTACGCGAATAGCAAAATGAATAGCAAACTGAATAGCAAACTGGCTATTTGACCCCTTTCCCGACCGAATTTCAGCTCAATACTTGGCACATCAACTCAGTCAGCCAAGATAAACACGATGATGTCATTAGTTTCCCGATCTGACGTCAGGGGGCGCTGTTCCCAATAACTACGCGAATAGCAAACTGAATAGCAAACTGGCTATTTGACCCCTTTCCCGACCGAATTCAACCTCCATGCTTGGCACATCAACTTAGTGAGCCAAGAGCAATACGATGATATCATTGGTTCCCCGATCTGACGTCAGGGAGCGCTGTTCCCAATAACTACGCGAATAGCAAACTGAATAGCAAGCTGAATAGCAAACTGGCTATTTGACCCCTTTCCCGACCGAATTTCACCTCCATACTTGGCACATCAACTCAGTGAGCCAAGATCAACACGATATCATTAGTTCCCCGATCTGACTCCAGGGGGCGCTGTTCCCAATAACTACGCGAATAGCAAACTGAATAGCAAACTGGCTATTTGACCCCTTTCCCGACCGAATTTCAGCTCAATACTTGGCACATCAACTCAGTCAGCCACGATAAACACGATGATATCATTAGTTTCCCGATCTGACGTCAGGGGGCGCTGTTCCCAATAACTACGCGAATAGCAAACTGAATAGCAAACTGGCTATTTGACCCCTTTCCCGACCGAATTTCAGCTCAATACTTGGCACATCAACTCAGTGAGCCAAGATAAACACGATGATATCATTAGTTCCCCGATCTGACGTCAGGGGGCGCTGTTCCCAATAACTACGCGAATAGCAAACTGAATAGCAAACTGAATAGCAAACTGGCTATTTGATCACTTTCCCGACCGAATTTCAGTTCAATACTTGGCACATCAACTCAGTGAGCCAAGATAAACACGATGATATAATTAGTTCCCCGATCTGACGCCAGGGGGCGCTGTTCCCAATAACTACGCGAATAGCAAACTGAATAGCAAACTGAATAGCAAACTGGCTATTTGACCCCTTTCCCGACCGAATTTCAGCTCAATACTTGGCACATCAACTCAGTGAGCCAAGATAAACACGATGATATCTTTAGTTCCCCGATCTGACGTCATGGGGCGCTGTTCCCAATAACTACGCGAATAGCAAACTGAATAGCAAACTGAATAGCAAACTGGCTATTTGACCCCTTTCCCGACCGAATTTCAGCTCAATACTTGGCACATCAACTCAGTGTGCCAAGATAAACACGATGATATCATTAGTTGCCCGATCTGACGTCAGGGGGCGCTGTTCCCAATAACTACGCGAATAGCAAACTGAATAGCAAACTGGCTATTTTGAACCCTTCCCCGACCGAATTTCATCTCAATACTTGGCACATCAACTCAGTGATCCAAGAGCAATACGATGGTTTCATTGGTTCCCCGATCTGACGCCAGGGGGCGCTGTTCCCAATAACTACACGAATAGCAAACTGAATAGCAAACTGGCTATTTGACCCCTTTCCCGACTGAATTTCACCTCCATACTTGGCACATCAACTTAGTGAGCCAAGAGCAATACGATGATATCATTGGTTCCCCGATCTGACGTCAGGGAGCGCTGTTCCCAATAACTACGCGAATAGCAAACTGAATAGCAAGCTGAATAGCAAACTGGCTATTTGACCCCTTTCCCGACCGAATTTCACCTCCATACTTGGCACATCAACTCAGTGAGCCAAGATCAACACGATATCATTAGTTCCCCGATCTGACTCCAGGGGGCGCTGTTCCCAATAACTACGCGAATAGCAAACTGAATAGCAAACTGGCTATTTGACCCCTTTCCCGACCGAATTTCAGCTCAATACTTGGCACATCAACTCAGTCAGCCAAGATAAACACGATGATATCATTAGTTTCCCGATTTGACGTCAGGGGCGCTGTTCCCAATAACTACGCGAATAGCAAACTGAATAGCAAACTGAATAGCAAACTGGCTATTTGACCCCTTTCCCGACCGAATTTCAGCTCAATACTTGGCACATCAACTCAGTGAACCAAGATAAACACGATGATATCATTAGTTCCCCGATCTGACGTCAGGGGGCGCTGTTCCCAATAACTACGCGAATAGCAAACTGAATAGCAAACTGAATAGCAAACTGGCTATTTGATCACTTTCCCGACCGAATTTCAGTTCAATACTTGGCACATCAACTCAGTGAGCCAAGATAAACACGATGATATAATTAGTTCCCCGATCTGACGCCAGGGGGCGCTGTTCCCAATAACTACGCGAATAGCAAACTGAATAGCAAACTGAATAGCAAACTGGCTATTTGACCCCTTTCCCGACCGAATTTCAGCTCAATACTTGGCACATCAACTCAGTGAGCCAAGATAAACACGATGATATAATTAGTTCCCCGATCTGACGCCAGGGGGCGCTGTTCCCAATAACTACGCGAATAGCAAACTGAATAGCAAACTGAATAGCAAACTGGCTATTTGACCCCTTTCCCGACCGAATTTCAGCTCAATACTTGGCACATCAACTCAGTGTGCCAAGATAAACACGATGATATCATTAGTTGCCCGATCTGACGTCAGGGGGCGCTGTTCCCAATAACTACGCGAATAGCAAACTGAATAGCAAACTGGCTATTTTGTACCCTTTCCCTACCGAATTTCATCTCAATACTTGGCACATCAACTCAGTGATCCAAGAGCAATACGATGGTATCATTGGTTCCCCGATCTGACGCCAGGGGGCGCTGTTCCCAATAACTACACGAATAGCAAACTGAATAGCAAACTGGCTATTTGACCCCTTTCCCGACCGAATTTCGCCTCCATACTTGGCACATCAACTTAGTGAGCCAAGAGCAATACGATGATATCATTGGTTCCCCGATCTGACGTCAGGGAGCGCTGTTCCCAATAACTACGCGAATAGCAAACTGAATAGCAAGCTGAATAGCAAACTGGCTATTTGACCCCTTTCCCGACCGAATTTCAGCTCAATACTTGGCACATCAACTCAGTGAGCCAAGATAAACACGATGATATAATTAGTTCCCCGATCTGACGTCAGGGGGCGCTGTTCCCAATAACTACGCGAATAACAAAATGAATAGCAAACTGAATAGCAAACTGGCTATTTGACCCCTTTCCCGACCGAATTTCAGCTCAATACTTGGCACATCAACTCAGTGTGCCAAGATAAACACGATGATATCATTAGTTGCCCGATCTGACGTCAGGGGGCGCTGTTCCCAATAACTACGCGAATAGCAAACTGAATAGCAAACTGGCTATTTTGAACTCTTTCCCGACCGAATTTCATCTCAATACTTGGCACATCAACTCAGTGATCCAAGAGCAATACGATGGTATCATTGGTTCCCCAATCAGACGCCATTGGGCGCTGTTCCCAATAACTACACGAATAGCAAACTGAATAGCAAACTGGCTATTTGACCCCTTTCCCGACCGAATTTCACCTCCATACTTGGCACATCAACTTAATGAGCCAAGATCAACACGATGATATCATTAGTTCCCCGATCTGACGCCAGGGGGCGCTGTTCCCAATAACTACGCGAATAGCAAACTGAATAGCAAACTGGCTATTTGACCCCTTTCCCGACCGAATTTCAGCTCAATACTTGGCACATCAACTCAGTCAGCCAAGATAAACACGATGATATCATTAGTTTCCCGATCTGACGTCAGGGGGCGCTGTTCCCAATAACTACGCGAATAGCAAACTGAATAGCAAACTGGCTATTTGACCCCTTTCCCGACCGAATTTCAGCTCAATACTTGGCACATCAACTCAGTCAGCCAAGATAAACACGATGATATCATTAGTTTCCCGATCTGACGTTAGGGGGCGCTGTTCCCAATAACTACGCGAATAGCAAACTGAATAGCAAACTGAATAGCAAACTGGCTATTTGACCCCTTTCCCGACCGAATTTCAGCTCAATACTTGGCACATCAACTCAGTGAGCCAAGATAAACACGATGATATCATTAGTTGCCCGATCTGACGTCAGGGGGCGCTGTTCCCAATAACTACGCGAATAGCAAACTGAATAGCAAACTGAATAGCAAACTGGCTATTTGACCCCTTTCCCGACCGAATTTCAGCTCAATACTTGGCACATCAACTCAGTGAGCCAAGATAAACACGATGATATCATTAGTTCCCCGATCTGACGTCAGGGGGCGCTGTTCCCAATAACTACGCGAATAGCAAACTGAATAGCAAACTGGCTATTTGACCCCTTTCCCGACCGAATTTCAGCTCAATACTTGGCACATCAACTCAGTGTGCCAAGATAAACACGATGATATCATTAGTTGCCCGATCTGACGTCAGGGGGCGCTGTTCCCAATAACTACGCGAATAGCAAACTGAATAGCAAACTGGCTATTTTGAACCCTTTGCCGACCGAATTTCATCTCAATACTTGGCACATCAACTCAGTGATCCAAGAGCAATACGATGGTATCATTGGTTCCCCGATCTGACGCCAGGGGGCGCTGTTCCCAATAACTACACGAATAGCACACTGAATAGCAAACTGAATAGCAAACTGGCTATTTGACCCCTTTCCCGACCAAATTTCAGCTCAATACTTGGCACATCAACTCAGTGAGCCAAGATAAACACGATGATGTCATTAGTTCCCCGATCTGACGTCAGGGGGCGCTGTTCCCAATAACTACGCGAATAGCAAACTGAATAGCAAACTGGCTATTTTGAACCCTTTCCCGACCGCATTTCATCTCAATACTTGGCACATCAACTCAGTGATCCAAGAGCAATACGATGGTATCATTGGTTCCCCGATCTGACGCCAGGGGGCGCTGTTCCCAATAACTACACGAATAGCAAACTTAATAGCAAACTGAATAGCAAACTGGCTATTTGACCCCTTTCCCGACCGAATTTCAGCTCAATACTTGGCACATCAACTCAGTGAGCCAAGATAAACACGATGATATCATTAGTTCCCCGATCTGACGCCAGGGGGCGCTGTTCCCAATAACTACGCGAATAGCAAACTGAATAGCAAACTGGCTATTTTGAACCCTTTCCCGACCGAATTTCACCTCAATACTTGGCACATCAACTCAGTGAGCCATGATCAACACGATGATATCATTAGTTCCCCGATCTGACGCCAGGGGGCGCTGTTCCCAATAACTACGCGAATTGCATACTGAATAGAAAACTGAATAGTAAACTGGCTATTTTGACCCCTTTCTCGACCGAATTTCAGCTCAATACTTGGCACCTCAACTCAGTGAGCCAAGATCAACACGATGATATCATTAGTTCCCCTATCTGACGCCAGGGGGCATGTATTCCTCAGTAGTGATGCGGTCGCGAGAGAAAGCCCCTGCGGACAGAAAGTAGTCCCAAATACGCTTGGAGCCGGGGGAAATTCTCCGGCAATCTTCGGTACATTTTGGGGGCAAGAGGGGCCCCTAGTGGACCGATTGGGTCAAAGTGAAGCGCTTCTCCAGGGCGATCAAGTCATGGATGGGTGTATGTGAAATTAGGATTTGTCCCCGAAAATATAAAAAGCGGAACACGGACTTCAACCAACCATATCCAAAAGGGCTAATATCGGTCTCCGGGCTTATCGGGGCCTGCCTATCAAGTCATAGGTGGGTGCATGCAACATTAGGGTACTCATCTTACATCCGGGTTTTTCCATGTTTTACATCCGGGGACCCTGGTTTTACATCCGGGTACTCATCTTACATCCTTGCGCAGGCCTGTGTGCGCAGGTCACGTGATGTGGATCTGCGCAAGTGTGTGACGTCACCTCCGGTTTCAGAATGACCAAAAATTACCTCCGAACACAAAAGAGTTGCATTATTTCTTAGACCTTAGACGTATACGTGGATGATTTGTACTGACCTTCAACATCCGGGATCTCTTCAACATCCGGGGTTTACCCCTCTGGAGTGGAGTGCGTCGTCCCTCCTTCTTACATCCGGGACCTTTTCAACATCCGGGACCTCTTCAAAATCCGGGGTTTCCCCCCGGGTTTTCCCCGCCCCGGCCGCACGCCTGCACTGGTTATCCGGCCGCACGCCCGCGCGAGTTATCCGGCCGCACGCCTGCGCGTGTGATGGCCGCCGGAAGTGCGGTCTGGCAGTGATGCCGGAAAAAAAGCTTCCGCGGTTTAGTATTCCCGAGACTTCATATACGCGGGCAGCCCGGGGAAATTCTCCTGCAATCTGCGGCAAATCTTGGGGGCGGAGGATATGTATGGAATGCATGTATTGACCTTCAACATGTTGGACGTGTGGGATATGTATGGAATGCATGTACTGACCTTGAACATCCGGAGTGCCTCCGTGTCTTTGTCAGTGAGCTCACGTGCCCAACACCTGGCTCCGCGAAGCAAAAATTCTTCGCTGACGTCATGGTTTATCGAATCGAGGCGCAACCTCAAATGACCTTTCTATATCAGGTCAGATTTCCTGTTAATTTTCTCATTCCGTTTGGCTAAATTACGCCCTTTCTCTCCCCGTTTTTACCGTCAAACGAAAGCTTGTGAAAATGCAGGAGGCCATAAATATTTGTATTATACCACATCTGTCCTGTGTTATACCAAATCTGTGCTGTATTATACCATATCTGTCCTGTGTTGTACCATATTTGCCCTGTATTATACAATATATGTTACGTATTATACCAAATCTGTGCTGCATTATACAGTATCTGTCCTGTATTATATCAAGTCTGTGCTGTATTATACCACATCTGTCCTGCTTTGTACCATATATGGCCTGTATTATACAATATGTCCTATTATGCCATATCTGTCCTGCATTATACCATATCTGTGCTGTATTATACCATATCTCTCCTGTGTTTACACTATTTGTCATGTATTATACAACATCTGTCCTGTATTATACCATATCTAATTTGGCCCCATCCTAGGCCACTTTCTCAGCTCATTCATTGACTGGCCAGTTTGGTTAACATTAGAATCCCCACATGTCTGTTCAAGCATTGAGTATTAATGTCCGCTCGTTTATGCTCACGCAGAAAACACACAAAACATTGTTTTGGGTGAGATCTCATTTTTTATTTAGTGAAGAACAACAACGTGAGAACAACCACGTGAAAAAACTGAAGCCCAGAACAAGGGCTTGTACATTGAAATGGTTAGAATTTAAGCCCAGACCGGGGCTTGTACATTGAAATGATGTGCGGCACAGTCATACCCGAGTAGATCTCGGTCCTCGGCCTTGGGGTACTCGTCAAACATCTGTACGATCGTCTGCATGGAAAGTCCCCGACTCCGGTGAGTGAGATAGAATACAGAGTACTGTCCGCATACACTACACAAGAGTCCTTGTAACGTTTTAGTATTCCACTGCCAGATTGTTAGTGGGATGGAAACTTCATGTAGGAACTATTGTCTGGGTCTTTGTGCCGCTGAATTGGCTATTGTATGCATTGTCTCGTGATTCTTACAAGAAGTATGAACCGTTAGTTGATTCGTCCATAAAGTCTGTTAAACACGTACACAGCCATCCAATGTTCACCCGGGCGAGTACGAGGGTATGTATTCAGGATGTAGGCTGCAGAGGTTGATGGGGTGGTCGGAAAGACATTGCGTGGAAACACACCTCGGAAGGGTACCCGGGGATCCCGCTGGAGTACGGTGATGAACTGCTCTGTATACATGTTAGCTGGCGTAGTCACACAGTGCGTTTCTATTCTGATCCACTGTGATGACGTTATAAAACTCGGGGTAGCAAATCACGTTAATGGTAAGTTGATGATGATCATGATCCAAGGTGGGTGTGAGGTCGAAGGCAAACAAATTATGTGTATCCACGGCCAAAGTGTCGTCGAGTGATCGTATTCCCTTCGTCCTGATTGTTTTGCCCTGTGGATGTAAACACGATCAGGTAGCTCCGCACATATTTATGGTGGCTAAAATTCGGTTGTAAGGGTCGGGCAGGGATTTGATTTCAGTCACGTGCAGTGCCACAAAATTGATGTTGAAATGTTGAAAGTGGAACGGAATCCCACCCCATTTCCCATTGAAAATGGTGTTGGCCACACGCGCCAGGGTAAGACGTTTAGGCAGATCCCTAGAAATAAATTTTCTGTTTTGGCCATCATAGTACCCGTTAGCACAGAGAACACCTTGGTCTGTACGCGTCGGATTTGGTACAGGGCTGCTTTTTTCGATAGTTCTTCCATTTGACTTACCAGCACCCCAGGTTGCAAATCCACGGTACGGACAAACAGGGCTGCTTCTTCTATAATGACCTTGTAATTGGGAAAATCTCCGCTTGCCATCAAGGCGACGGTGGATGGGGAACGGATCAACTTGATCTGCATGGATACGCCGTTTATCAGGTAGCGATCTTGCAGGAAAAGGTCGGCGTGCAGTCGGCCCATCATATCGACGAAGTCGCTACGGGCTGTAAATCTCTTGCGTTGCGAGAACCCCGTATTTTGAATGCTGGTCGAATCGATTTCTCCCGGCGTATCCTTGTAGTACAGTGGGGCTGACAAGTGTGTTTTTTGGCATCTTCTCCGTACGAAAATAATGTTTCGATGTAGGCTCGGTACGGGTACGTATTGGTGGACGTACTGATGAGTTTATCGTTCAGACTGATATCCACCTGTTGGAACATGAGTGCTGCCAGAAATTCACTGAGGCTACGGCCGCATCGTTGTCGATGTCCGTCTCGTCTCCTTTCACCACTTCATGTAAAGGTACGTGTGGGCTAAATGCAGGTAGGCCGTATCTTTGTTTTCAATGGTAAATTCGAGCGGCCCCGTTCCCGCAAGGCTAGCCAGGGCACGATGTTCTACCCAACGAGCTTCGGCAACACTGGTCTGTGTGGGTGGAATAGTCCACAAATCCAGTTCACTGTTGGTAGACAGACACGACTCGGAGTGAATGAATGCCATATTTAAGAAAAGATACCCTTGGTCTTTTGGGATGTGCGTCGTCGGTGGGTCGGTCGTCGACTGATGCGCGGTCTCGGTGGTGCAGGTCTTTTATTCCCTATAGTGCGTTGTGCTTTGACGACCATGACGCCTCCTGCTTCCTGAGCTCGTCGTTTCAATGCTTCTCGGACGGGGACACCGCTGAACGCATCTCCCAGGTCTTGCACCCCACTTCGGACCGCTTGTTTGCCGACAGCTTTTGCCCCACGCGTTACCAGGGGCATAAACTTTTTGACAATACTCCCGAGTATGTTGCCTAGCCCGAGACCTCGTTGCATGCGTGCACCGCTAAAGACCTGATCTCCACCTCCCGTTTGTTTCTTAATATTCTGCAAAGCTGACCGTATGGCACTGGTAAGGCACGTACATTATACGAAGTGAGGAGAACGTGCTTTTTGGAAAGGAAATGTCAGCATCACTTTCCCTCGTACGAATGCGAACGGGCGTCCCGTGTCGTCTCTTATATCCACCGTGATAGTGTCGATATCTATGTATCGTACGGGTAGGTAGAGCGTGTGGTTGAAACTCTGGGTGACTTGATCTCCTTACTTGTTTCTAATGGGGACCACCCGTAACAGAGGTGTGTTGACATCTCCGACAATGTGGTTGTCGACCACATCCGAGTATACGTAGAGTCCGTACATACCGACCTTCATATCCATCGTGATGTAGGCTTTGTCGGCGGTGGGGCCAACGTACCTGTCTTGATCGAGACCCAGCATTTGCTGTAGGGTAGGACTGATTTCAACACTCACGTTGAGACTGAGAGTGAGACAGGCCTTGTCGTTGTGTGGGTTGTAATCGAAGTCCACATGATTTTTGAAGGGAAATGTTTTTATGGGTTTTGAAGAATTCGTGACCTCCCGTAGAGACTTATAGTGCAAGATACTTCTCAGCGCCCCCATGAACTCCTTGGGGATATCGTATTGGCCTTCGGGTAAGATCAGTCGGGTTTCTTTCCCTTCATAGGTCACCTCGTACCACACTTCACCGGCTCGCACGTTGTACCACGAGTAACGGTATTGGATATCCACGAGTCCACATCCCCAGCGTCCAGGTAAATGCAACGGTTGCGGTAACTGGGTCACGTACATGGCCAAATTGTTGAAACACATCGAGCGAACTGGTACTGGGCGATGTGAAGTAAAACATGACGACTGACTCATCCAGTGAAATCCCTCCATTTTATAGCGCCTTTTCCCTTATAGGGTCCTCAATCCACAAACACTTTCTCCCGAGGTGTCCGTCTCGACCGTCGTAGTAGAATTCGAGGCGAAGTTCGAAAAGAGCGTGGAGAGCCGCGTGGAGAGCCTCTGTTCCAGTGAGGTGACATAGACCGGGCACGCCGTATTGTTTGCCGTGAAGGTGTTTTGGGATGTGTCAAAGGTATCATGCGGTCACGACGGATTTTCTGCATCCACAGCCAGCGTTGACGATTCCCCGCCAATTCTCAAGGGACGTGGGTGTCATTCAACTCTTGAGCAAAGACTTCCCAGCCCGGTGGATTAGAGTGTTTACGAGAGCGCACCGTGTCGTTGATCAGATCGGTGATATGGGACCCCAGGACCACTCGGTTTCGAATAAGCAGTTCTCCCTGGTCGGTCCAACCCATATCAGGATTCTGTTTCACCCGCTCCAACAATAAATGGGCCTTGGTCTTGAACGCCTTAGGGACACTGGCCAACACTTCATATTCGAGGTAAGGTGACCATGATGATGATGATGGTGGTGGTGGTGTTGGTGGTGTTGGACTACTACTACACCTATATTGGTCCATAAACGTCTTGTAGCGGTTCGGGGTATGATGTTAGAGTTGAATTGTCTCGTGATCAGTCAATCGGCGCTGTAGTATGCTATTCATCTCTTCACCGAGGGACTGAAGCTGTTGCACCGTGGCAGGGACAGGGTAGGGCGATTGCAAGCTTTGTAAAAGCCGAGGTTAGACGAGGCCCATGTTTTTCGTGTGGTTCATTGTCGGCCTAACAGTCCGCCCAATATCAGTCCCAACACGGAAGCGGCCCCAAGGTGCTAAGATGGTGCTAAGATGGCCCCGAGAAAGTCGCCTTTCTGTAAAACCTTTTTCTTTTGCGTTTGAGAGACCCGCTTCTGGACTAGGGTTCGGAGACCTGTCTTATACTTGGCCAATTTGGTCTTCTGAGCCGGAGTCAGTGGTACGTTGCCTTTTAACAGGTTGTCTCCGATCTCGCACAGACAGCTTACAAGGTCAGGGTCTGCACTGCGTACAATGGTTCGGACCAACTCGGGTGGGGCCGTCTT
>JAVTVY010024949.1:0-89852 GCA_036873755.1 Hanleya hanleyi | reverse complement strand
CACTTGGACAAATGATGATTGAAATGACCTTCTTGGAACTCTTTTGTGTGGTTTGGTAGTAAAAAGCACCCCCGCAGAATCAGGTGTATGCTCAAAATACTTGATGCGCAGGAGCCGATCGGTAGAATTTCAGGTGTCAAATAAATATGTCTGTGACATTTTTGGATCTATGAGATAAAGAACAATTCCCACACGTGCATTATGATGCAAGGACACACGAAAAAAGTATTTTTTGATGCTATCTTCCAGCACATTGGTCGTTTTAAGTACGTTTTCAACAGTAAACTCAAGTGTGATTTCGGGTTCAAGTGAACTTTCATGAAAAGAAAAATTCAAGTCAAGAGAGGTTTTCAAGCGCACTTGAACTTTCAAGTGCGAAAATTGCCTCAAGTGCGGTTTCATGAAATCGACCCCATAGTGATACACGCAGACACGTGTAGCGCGACTTTCAGAGGAATGGATGAAGCACCTGTATAAAGAATACACCCTCCCAACATCGAGAAAAGGGCTAGCGAACATAACATACTGGACGACACTGCCCGGAGTCACAGAGAGCCAAGCAGACCGCACCAACTTCATCTTCAAATAGTCATTGGAGAAGTCAGTTTGAGTATGAAGGAGCCAGATAGTTATGATGAGACAACCTACTTGAATGAGGACGTTGCTCGTGTTTGGTGAGTTATCGCAATCGAATTACAACACACGCGTTAAAGCTACTATCCACAGTTACAGTGTCGTGGATAGGCCCTATTTATACATAGTAACGAAGTCGTTTGGAATCGAGTAACAAGCATACCAGTTTAAGAATATACTGCCCGTATTGTGGCGGTCAAATGATGAGGTAGTGTTCATCGTAAGAGATGACATGCTGAAAGTGATCAACCTCGAGTACCTGACGTTGGGCCATACACAATGACTGAACAGGATCATCAGATAGAGAATGCTATTGGCGCGCTAGTGAGAACAAATACAGATGAAATATTGTCCCTGTCCAGGAAATGAGAGACAGCAACGATAAGCCGTGAGAAGAACCTCCGGAAATCAAGTTTTATGATATAAGAAAGAGATACTGCCTTTTTTTTCGAAATTCGTGATAAAGGTACGCAACATAGCAACAGTATCGGTACAGATCCTTGAAGTGGATCACACATGTTCTCCCTTCATGTTCCTTGTTAGCGTTTTGGAAGCAAAGATTATTATTCTGGAGAACGAGGCGGGGCTAAGAACAATGAACTACGTGTATACTAACAGAGAAACAGAACCATGGTTGAGAAATAGAAATCTCGTAGGAGTTTTTAATTATCCACATGCACTCGACATCTGAATTTCTTGAAATGGCAGCACAATAATTCCCCAAAACAATTTAACTTCTTGAAGAATATATCCAAATTCTCGCTTCGTTTTAAGGCGTGAGATAGGACATTTGATAGCCAGATGTAACCGTCGTTTCAGAGTTTAATGTATGGCATTTCAAAAAGTGATCTAACAACAAATCGAAGCGATGGGGCGTCCAACATATTCAAGCTACGGTACTATGATAGCAATTGAAGCGATATGCAAGAGGTGGGAAATTGAAGACGTCTGGCGACTAAAACGCAACCATATGACTTACAGGAAATCTTGGCTCGGCACCTCACATTCAGACCTGAGAATACAATGGATTCTCGGACGTAGCAATATCCGCTGTAAGAGAAGCGCGCTCAGGTAGTGAGTCCGAACATTCTATTAAACATTAGGCTTAATTAAACACACTCTAAGCCATTTCAGAGGTGTTTTCAAGGGGAATATTTTACAAAAGTTCCACCCAATTCATCTACTGAAAACATCCCAATCCCCCAAAATTAAACAAACCGGAGATAGAATTCTGTTTCGGAATTTTATTCGACATTGGAACGTCATCGTCGTCCTAATCAAAGACTATTGACTGACAGAACAGTTTGTTTGTATTACTAAAACGGAGAGAAAATGTCAAAATATTCCAATACCCACAAAACAATAAATAATATTTCTTAATATGGAAACTTGAATCATTGAAAGATATAATTGGGTCACGTAAATATAAAGTGCATTAAAAATTTCTTGGATTAACAGTCACATGATCATGATGATAGTCTTATATATTCAAGTGGCACATTATTTTTCAGTGTGTATCTTCTTGAGGAATTATTATGGGGAAACCAGACACAGATTCAGGACCGCGGTTCCTGAATTCACACAAAATCGACCATATGACTTCACAGGAAAGCCTCCCGAGGCACCTCACATTTAAGGATAGCTGTCCCCTTAGAGGCAGTTTTTGCACCCCCATGACAATTTGTCGTCTGTATCAATAAATATACAAGGTAACCATAATAAACTATATATTTTATGGAAGCATACATCGTAGGGAGTCCAACTGTATGATTTGTATTACAACACATATAAGGGAAGTGGGAAGAGGTGCCGACATACTGACTGCGTCACATGACTTCACAGAATCGTCTTCTGGTAAACCTATTCTAAAGCACAAACCAAGAATCTAACGATTCGTGGCATTATGATGTATCTCAGGTACGCTTTTATTGTACCTGTTCATGTGGCAACTTGGATGATATGACCACACGGCCCCTAGCACCAGCATGACCGACGCTGCTACTGTGTAGAAAATATTCCAATTTTAAAAAATTAAAATGAAAACAATAATGTCCATTTTTCAATGGAAATTTCATGAAAACTTTTGGTCTTGTTTCAACTTTGATGGCATACCTTGATAGGAGACAATTCGAACTAGTAAACTTTATCTCATTTTTTAAAATTTTTGCCTGGTTTTGTTTTTACAGCTATTTTACTAAAATAAATTGAAAAAAAACATACTTTTTTACGGTCGTTTGTCTCAAAAGTTGAATAATTAAAAAACTAATCCGAACTTACAAAAAGTCAGATAAGTTTACTAGATCACCTTATAAGTAACAAGCATGCCAAATTTCAAAAGTGTAGCATGGATACTTTTCGAGAAAATCTCGGATTTTGTACAAAAATGAAAGGCTAGAAATCGGGCAAAATGTGTTCAGCTATACATTAATCCAAATTTTTTGCTTGAATTCTATTGTCAAATACATTTTTAATCTGTCTAATGGGACCTACTCGAATTCCTGTTTATTCTGGATAACTATTACACTAAGTTTTTTCATCAAGGCGGTTTAAACTTAAAAAACTTGCTAAAACTATTTCAGCTGGTGTCTGAGTGAAGTGTCACTGTTATAATTAGAACAAAAATACGGATGTTCGCATGGTTTTGATCATAAGGGGATAGATTAATGTAAATAAGTAGGACTAATAGATAATTAGCTTACCATAATACTGCGGAAATGAGTTTTGGAAAGGGAAATTTAACAGACAAAAATAATAGTAGCCAAGCCCAAGCTAAGGCAATCTGTTTAATTGTTCCAGTCGGAAACTAACTTTTTAATCCTAATATTGAAGCACTTCTATTTTTAATTTTGATTTCATTTTTTTCACCAAATGTTAGAGGAAATAGTGAATATTTGAATTTTGACCCTCTAAGGGGACAGCTATCCTTAAACTAGAGTACGAAGTATTTTATGGCATAGCCTTGGTATCTCAGCCGCTCTTTTACTGCAGCTGTTCATGTGGAAACTATTCAGTATCCACACGGCACCTAGCACCGGCTTAAACGGATTGAAATACGCCAGTTCGGGAGCGGTTCTGACCGATCAGCTCAAATATGTAACTCAGCTGTTTTTATTGGATAAGCATCGAAAATTCAATGCAGTTTTCCGTTTAACTAATATCGACAAAATATTTTTATATGGGATCAGAATATAGCAAGAATGTGAGCAAAAATATCAAAAATCCGTTTCGGACAAATGTCATAGAAAACTGGTCTGAATTTGTAAAGTCCTCCTCAAATGTACATGAAGATACTCTTGGAGATATCAGGATTCAGCCATTGTGGTACAACACGAATAAAACAAATCCCATTTATTAAAGATAAATGAAATCCGGTTTGTCGGTGAAGAATTAGAATGGACAGTTTCGCCATTTTGTGGAGTTATAACAGTTATATAGAATACAAGGAGAATATCTTTTCAGCTATACCAAACCTATGGAAATAAAAATTGAAAGTGTGCAACACACAAATCTCAACGAAAACAATTCTGTATAAAGTAATATTGACACCGATCTGTGTAGTCATTGCATGACAAACCAGAAGACATGTTGCGTATGTTTGTGGAGTGTCCATATGCTGAACAATTGTGGCAAGTTTGGTGCTCTTGAAAACCTACAGTTATAAACCATATGATATGATATCGGCTATGAATATTGCCGAATCGAACTGAGTTGTTGAATTTGATAAAAAAGTATATACATAGTGGGAAACGGTATCTCATTTGAAAGAGAAAAGTATTTTTCTTTGGTAAAATGGGGCAATTTTTTAACTTGCTTGACTGATTGTAGTCACATTGCAACTATGTGGAAATAAACGAATTATAAAATAATTATATGGGGTTCGGATCCACCTGACACCTAAGATGGTGAAATGTGCTTCTCCAATATGGACCTCATAAGTGGCTACCGGGATGTCGAGATGTAGAGCGAAAGGAAGACTACGTATTCCACAATACAAGGTCTATCTTAGTTGTGTGTATTTCCATTTGGTGTGGTGAACGTAATACAAGAAATAAACTATAGGAATTTATCACATATTTGACTTACTACAAGCATCAGACCGGAGTATAATTTATTTCAGTCACAATTTGATTTTTCATGTGTTTTTATGGCCCCGGCTATGAGTTAATCGGGATAAGACGTACGGTATAAAGCGTAGCGCCACAGATCCTGCACGTTACGATCATATTTTGCCATCATTGTGTGATATTATAATCCGCAAGAGTTGGAGTGAAAGCGATCGATAGAATAGCCTCTTCCAACCGATTTCTGTTTTTTCACGTGATCTAACAAATATCACCAGGCGAGATACGTATACGCCATGTACATATCCTATTACACGACTGATGGAGATAAGTTTTATATGTTCAGTACCTACCAATGATGTATATTCTCAATTTACTTTCTCTAACAATTGTTCAACATAATAGTGCTTTAAACATGCTAACAGAAGAAAATGTGCTTAGACTACAAAATATAGTTTCTTCGGTCTCGCTTACCAAGTTTGAAGTAAGTTTTGGTACTTTTGAAAAACCTACAGTTATAAACCATATGATGTGATATTGGCTACGAATATTGCCAAATCGAACTGAGCCGTTGAATTTAATAAAAAGCATATACATAGTGGAAAAAGGTATCTCATTTGAAAGAGGAAAGTATTTTACTTTGGTAAATTGGGCAATTTTGTAACTTGCTTGACTGATTGTAGTCACATTGTAACTATGTGGAAATAAACGAATTATAAAATCTTTATATGGGGTTCGGATCCATCTGAAACACACCCCCCTCTTCCCTGTAAGTCGGCCCTTGCATTCAGGCTGTATACCCGTTACGTCATTACTGTCAGCTACGGACAGTATACAACTGGGTGCTGCAAGGTTCTTTGCAGAAATCGCACAATAGCACATGTCAAACATTTTGGAGCAGTTATGGGAAACTCCCGATTGGTACTGTTCACTAGTCGATCGGTAATCCTATTCATGTGTAACTAATTTGTGACGACCGGGATGATACAGGTGGCGTACAATGTTATCACGCAAAATTGTAGTTTTCATACAGTAACAATCAGTCCATTACTATGTCAATCAGTTATCAAGGATTTGATTTAAAAATATGAGCTTCCTCATCAATTTAGTTCATCAAGGCGCAAGATGCATTTGCATATCTTTCCAGACCTCAGATTCAATATCTCCGTTACCGTTGGAGTAAGAGTGTTTATTCAGAACTTCCAATCTTGACTCATCTCGTAACTGAATTAACATCGTTCAGCTATCGTCGAGCTATTCCCGCTGCAGGGACAGGGATGCACATTCGCTGATTTGGATGGATGACTGTCTTAAAATACAAGCGTCTAGTCCGTCATTCAATATTCAGCCGTCGTCCATTAAAGAATTTCAGCGCCCATAACACCTAAGATGATGAAATTTGTTTCTCCAGTATGGACGTCGTAAGTGGATACTGGGAATTCGAGATGGAATATAGCGCGAAATGAAGACTAATAGGTCCTCACACGAGTTCATTTCTAGACGACTTTTCCCACACGAGTTTGAGAAAAATGTGCCCTGCACGAGCTTTAGCGAGTGCAGGGCACATTTTTCTCAAACGAGTGTGGGAAAAGTCGTCTAGAAATGAACGAGTGTGAGAGCTTTTTTCTCATATAACATATCAGAGAAGCTAAAATAAAGGCTGACGTCCCATTTTCGATCGACGATGTTGTAAGCGCAAAACCAGGTCAAGCGCGCAATACTACTATTGGGCACTTTGGTCCATGAATGGGCCGAATCACACCCAGGCTACAAGCGCTGAATAAAAGAGAACAAGATTTTTATAAGTAATACACTACTTTAATGACACCGAAATTGTTGAAATATTTCGCTACTGAAACTATGTGTCATTTATGGAGTACATAAGTCAAGTATTTAGTTGGTTTTGGTTAAGACATGCGACAAACAGTGTCGGTGAAACGAACAGTTCAGTTCGAAGTGAGGCGAAGCAAAGTGTGCAGTGAGTAACGAAGCAGTATATCGTTGTTCTACAAATTCATGTCATGGATGACAAATTTACTCACGGCAATCATTAACAATGCAACAGGTCAAATATATTTAACAAGAAACAACATGTTGTGAGAAGACGGTAGAAGAACATGTTCATCTAACGTGCTGTTAATCAGACTCAGAACTCGAGTTATTTTCACCGAGCAAATTGCGGTTTGTCTGCGACTGTGTTGCCTTCGATTTGGCCGTACCACTGGACACGAGGTTGATGTTGAAATTAAATGTACAACCAGAGAGATGATTGCCAGTTATCATTCCCCGCAGCTCACCAACAAAGTCCTTTGTACTTTGTGTGTTAAAGTTATAGGAGCTACTGTGGGAGGAACTTACAGCGTGACTGGTTGTGGCAGCGGATACAGTTTCTGTG
Organism: Hanleya hanleyi; assembly: GCA_036873755.1. Classification (NCBI taxonomy): domain Eukaryota; kingdom Metazoa; phylum Mollusca; class Polyplacophora; order Lepidopleurida; family Hanleyidae; genus Hanleya; species Hanleya hanleyi. The sequence continues at coordinate 82,763 of JAVTVY010024949.1, read as the reverse complement.
GTGACTGTGTTGAACGACGAACAGCTTGAATCTTCAGGGCAATTTTCACGGCGTGTGATAGCTGCAGGGGGAGACGGCACTCGCGTGGGGCGAATAGATGCAGCACCGTACACGTCTACTGAAGAGGAATTCGTGGCTGCGGGTGTGCTCATAATATGAGACATCATTTGTTGCTGTCGTGCAGAAACTGTGCTGTAATTATTCAGTGACGTGAATGTTCTTATGGCCTGAAAGTTGCATGATGTGTGTGGGGTGAATATCGTGATCAGTTAGTTTCTGACACATTAATTTCCGCGCGCTGGTGTTTCTGAGACGCTTGTCACCAACGAGGCCACCCGCCTCACACATTTTCTTCATGATTTTCTCAAGTTTATTGATACCAACTGGTTGACGTTTAAACCAGAGACAATGGTATTCAACAACGCCCCAGGATTTTCTGTACCCAACTGACGACAATCATATAACATGTCAACTTCTTCTGGGTCTATTGGTGCTACTCTGAAAGGTTTGTTTCCTTTACCTTTTGCCTTAAGTTCTTTTTGTTTGCTTTTCAGTACCTCGCGCATCTTCGAGAAATCAATATCACTTATGATAGACTTTCCGTACTGTTTTTCCTTCAAATGCCGTTCGAAACTAGCCACCATGCCTCTCAATGTTGTAGGTTCATACTCAGTTCCGTCAACTTTCCGAACACAAAATATGAACGAAGCAAGAAAATTGTTTAGTTCTTTCGGGGGAATTACCTCCAGCGGCCTGCATTCTCCCTTTTCTTGAAGGAATTCTCGCAACAGTTTCAAATGACCTACAGTTTTTGCTCTGGTTCTTTTGTTTTTTGATGATTCCACAAAATCATCCAGATCATCCAATCTCGAAACCAGAGCCATCCGGTCCTGTCCTCCCTACTAGGCTCTGGGACGGCGCTCAGCAGTACGATCGGTCATTGGATAGCACACAAAACCCTAGAATTTAGAACATAACGAGAGCGTATCTGTGGAGATTAAGCCGACGTCCCGACGTCATGGGTGTTACGAGCGCGTCTGAAAGATGACGTAACCTACCAGAACTCTTCATGCATTCTTGCGAAACATTTTCTATTCTGACGTCATGACGTTATGACAGGCTGGCCATGCAAGTGACTCATGACTGACGTTTCATAAAGAATTGGATACGTTCCAATGGAACCGGAAGAGGACACGTGAACGAATTTTTCAATGTATTATGGGACCAACTTTCAGTGAGCGTCGTCCCAGGGGTTCGTCGGAGCGGCCAATTGTCCAGCGGAGAGCGACCCCTGGTGGCGAGGTTGCCAGATCATCGTCATCTAACGAAACAAATCGTGTTGTTGTTGCTGGCATTTCCTTTGGTAAGTTGGCATCAGAATTTCCACGGGCCGTGATAGGAAAAATTTCGTGTCTCCCACATCAAGGGTCTTTCCCGAAAATTTAGATATTAGCACAAACCTGTTCCCAATGGATGGTAAATGCGCAAAATCGTACATTTTTGCCCTCTGCACTCTACGGTTTGGCCGATTTCAAAACACATGTTTACATTCGGCATATACTGTAACGTGAAAGTTCACTCAGTGCTAGTCGACTGACACTAAACAGTAACATTGTAACAAGCAGACGATGAAAATAGTGCGTGACGTAACGGCATGACGTCAGCTCATGGTAGACGATTTTTTTACAATGGCTTTCTCTCATAGTAAACGGTCATGTTATATGAGAATACGTATTCCACAATACAATGACTATCTTAGTTGTGTGTTTTGCCATTTGGTGTGGCGAACGTAACACAAAAACACATTTGGTGTGGCGAAAGTAACAAAGAATTAAATTAGGGATTTATCAAATATTTGACTTATTACACGCGTCAGTTCGGAGTATAATGCATTTCAGTCACAATTTGATTGTGCAAATGTGTTTTTATGGCCTTAGCTTTGGGTTAATTGGGACAAGACATATGCTATAAATCGTAGCGCCACAGATCCTGCACGTTACGATCATATTTTACTATCATTGTGTGATATTATCATCCACAAGAGTTGCAATCTGATGTTTATTAAGTCTGAGTTTTTAATCAGATTGCAAGAGTTGGAGTGAATGCGGTTGATAGACTAGCCTTGTCCAACCGATTTCTGTTTGATCACATGATCTAATAAATATTACTAGGCGAGATACGTATACATATCCTATTACACAAATGATTGAGATAAGTTCTATTCTTATACAGATTTGTTCACCACCTAACAATGATGTATATTCTCAATTTACTTTCTCTCTTTGTTGTTCTGCATAATAGTGCTTTAAACATGCTAACAGAAGAAAATATGCTTAGAAAACAAAATACAGTTTCTTCAGTCTCACTTCAGTTAGTCACCCTCTATATATACAATCTTACAGTTAAACAGTATACGCCCATAGTACACATATTATGTGAGCAGATCACGTCCATTTTTAACAGTCAAATTGCTTAAACATTTACTAATAACTTGTCATGCTAAGATAAGATGAACAATGAAAACAATAGGGAGATCATCATACTATTTTAGGCATACTGCATACTTGTGAAATATGAAATAAAAATGGGGATCAGCATACTTTTTGCAGTCCTATCCAGAAGGGGGTTGGATGGGGAATCGGGGAAGAGGTGGGGAAATATTTTAGGTTATGATCGCTGTAGGATTCAAAAGGTTGCCTTTTGCCTGGAATTGAATACGGATGAAATTTAGGATATACCACGATCATAATTACTTATCCAAGAAGCGCGTTGGCCGGGCCAACGGCGGAATCTGATCGGTCCACGTTTTGGTGTCCTTTTCCAATTAGAGCAGGTAATACGTAAATATGGTTCTGACAGATATATTTATATTTTTTTGCTTACATTTATTCTGTTGTGAGGTGTCTGGATACAATTCTCAGGAAATTCAGTCTGTTTTAAACAATCCAAAAAATCACCGTAGTATAGCTCCATTGATGTATAAAGATGAAGGTGATCTACTCACTTAACCCGAACAAGAACGAGAAACATAGTTACCACCCATCTTCACCGTGCATTGTCAGTTGATTTAAAAACCATCAATGTATTCCATTGTCCATAAGGCGATGTATCTGGGTAGAATGGTAGGCATTATATCCATATCATTGTTAGCCATTTGGATTGTTATGTCGGACATGCCTTCTTTGCATGTGTATTTGCCTGCGAGGTCATATGACATGTTGTCAGTACGCCGGCATCGTTTTTCACCACCCTTTCAATGTTGTGTTTAATTCTGTTCCCTGTCGGCCTTGATAATAAATTTACAGTATTCTCCATAATATATCTAAGCAAAAATAAGCAATATGTTGATAGCTTTGACATACATACAAATACACAGCTGTAAACTAATATCAACAAGACTGGACAACAAACCCTTAAACTCAATTAATCTTTGGTCGTTGTTTTCATACATTGTTCAAATATGGTGAAAACAATAAAAATCGCGTGCACAGCTGTACGGCAAATTTGCAGGTTAGTTCCATTCGTTAATAATTCAAACAGCAAAAGTGTACTTCATGTAGCTTTTACGGGAAAGCTGGACAGGCCTTGTATTAAACATGCGCCCAAAACAAATATATTCTACCTTGAAATTATCGGGAATAATATTGCACACACCCCTTATATACTGTTCTAAAAGGCTTTCCCGAAGAAGGCGCGTTAACCAGTTCACTGCTATCTTATAATACAAGCATCTAGTCCGTCATTCAATATTCAGCCGTCGTCTATTAACGAATTTCCGCGTCAATAATCTAAATTCATATAATAGCATTAGCACCAAAACTGAAAGAATAAATCATAATAAACATAAAAATAGGATAGTTTCCTGCAAGAGAGAAGTGGTCACCAGTTCTCAATGACGCCGGCAAGACATCACGATGTTCCAAAAATATCGCTGATCAGTTTTCTTAATCCATATGAGTTTCGTTGTAATGTCGTTATCTAGAATATGATGTAGTCACGATTTGATTGTGGCTGTTCATATCAACACAATGAGGATCTTGTAATACATGGGGTTCATATGGTCCCTAGCCCCGGGTTAAGCGGAATTAGACACAAGTTACGAAACGTAACTCCATAGATCTTACACGCTACTCTCGTATTTTGCTATCACAGCATTCACATATAGTGTCCCCGATAGAATATGCAGAATCATATTCCAGCCTCCAAGATTAGGTGATATGCAATCGATAACTGGCGAAGCGTCCATCGTATAGTCGCCACACCCATCACAATAGCCTAGCCAATTTAAATGGTTCTTTAAGCTAAAAATAAGATTGGGTTCAATCATATATTAAACTCATTATAAGCGTCGGATTCGACATTCAACAGCATAAATGACTTTCCGGTCTAAAATCGGAATACCTTCATGATTCAACAAAATGATTCGGGGATTTTTTTCTCATCAACAAAAGTTTCGGGGATTCAAGTCTGAAATTCAGGAAGACTTCCTTGAATTTCAGTGATTTCACCATGGAGTTCATGGAAAATGTTCTGGGTTTCAGGCTAAATTCCCTGAAAATTGGGTTGTGGAAGTATGGCCTGAATTTCAGGAGAAATCCCTGAATCATTCTGAGAGTGTACTTTGACCAAAATTTCAAATATAAACAGAAGCTAGTTACCACAACAGTGAAGAAATCAAGGGTAATCAATGACGCCGGCAAGATATTTTGATGTTCCGAAAGCTCTGACTATGAAGGTTGAACTGAACACGGTGAAGATATTTCATTCCATGGTGTTCTTATTAGCCATAGCCCCAGTTTAGCGGAATCAGACACAAACTACGAAGAGTAGTGCCGAACATTCTGCACGCTGTGATCGTATTTTGTCATCAGTGTGATCATCACCAAGCTTGAGAAATTGAACAAGTTCATGCATTGAAGTTTTGCGACATTGACTGAAATCTAGCAAATGCAAGGTATCTATACGCCTTTGTTTTCTCTACATGGCAGTGTGACTAACGTCACAGGACCTACGAAGTAGGGTAGTCATTAGGACTCCGACGCGCACTGTGCTCCTGGAAATCCCCCAGCCCCCAAGTTGAAATTCGGCCTATATTAAGATGGGCAGAGCCCAAGTCAGAATCACCAGTGATTTTCATCAAAAAGCGCCAGAAATTTTCATCAAAAGTAGGTCAGTTCAGAACTTGCTGGTAACAGTCCCCTAATGCACGTTCATGCCAAAAATCAAGATTCTGATGTCAACGGTTTTCCTTATTTTGCCGACGAAAGGATTCGGATGAACTCACTCACTCACTCACTCACTCATTACCGGACAATTTGCAAATGATAGCCTACTTCGTAGGAATTAATTGTTCCAACTAATAGGCCTTTGAGCTGTTAATTAAAACAGATGTTTATGTTTGCTATACACAGTTACATTGCTGAGGATAAGATTGCCGATGTTAGTGCATTATCGATTCAGTCCATATGACATACTGATGAGCTATGTAAGAGGTGGGAATAGGTGTGACAATGCTCTCAGGTAACAAAGATTTGACGATCAAATTAACTCGCTGCCTCGCTAACAGACATTGAAACTATAGACCTCTGCTGCCCGACATAATTATCTTCGATTTATACATAATCGGATCCAGGTGATATCTGATTCATTTGTCAAATGTATTGCTAATGTGGGATATCTGGACGAGGGTGGAGAATAAAACTGAAACCATATTCCTCCGCCTTCAGTCCATGTATGAACTCTTTGGTAAACGACTTGGAAATTTTTGAACATCACCATGTTTGCTGGTATCATCGAACATTTTTGAGGCTTTTCTCTTGTGGGAACCATTTTGTGTCTTTATTATAATTATTTCATAAACAACTGAAGTTGGTGCTGCCATTCGAAATAGGTCTTTCCATTGTTGACGGGGAATTTTTTTTTTATGGACGACAGCTGAATGCTGAATGTCAGATCTGACGCTTGTTACAGCAGCGGAAATAAAAGCGCGACTGAGATGCAAAGGTTACGTCTTTGAATCCTTCGTATTCTAGTCTAAATGTGAGGTGCCGAGGGAGGCTTTCCTTTGAGTCATATGGTTTTTAGTCACCTGACGTCGTCGTTTTGTCTCACCTCTTATATAACGCACCAATTTCAATTGAATATTATGCAACCTTCGTACACCTAGAACACCGAAAATGATCTAGAATCACAGTTGCATCAGTAACGCCATCTTCACAGTATCTTTCTCATTTGATTTGTAAAACATAAATTAGTTCCATTATCCGAAAGGTGACGTATCTGAGTAGGTTGACAGCAATATCCATATCACTGTTAGCCAATTAATTGCGTTATATCGAACATTTCTTCTATTGCATGGCATGTGTTCTCCAATGGCCTGGGTAATAAATCGTCAGTAAGCTCTATAATATATAGTCTGTTGACAGTTATGACAATACCCAGGTGGACATTTCATTAAGATGCAAACCCACAGGTGTACACTGATATCTATAAGACTGCAAAACAAGCCCTTATTATCAATTTATCTGTGACAGGTTGCCACATACATTCTATCTTTACAATAAGCATGCTGTGTACAGCTGCACGGCAAATTTGCAACTTATTATTTTCATTCGATAATAAATCAAACAGCACAACCCCATATAGTTTTATGGGGAAGGTGAGTGAGTGAGTGAATAGGGTTTAACGTCGCTTTCAACATTTTTTCAGCTATGGGGAAGCTGGATGGGCCTTTTATTATTATATGATCCCGAAATCATAAATGTTCCATCTTGAAATTATCGGAAAAAAACTTTGCACACACTCCTTGTATACAATTGTTCACAGCCGTCCCTGAAGATGGTGTGTTTACTGCGATCTTATATCGATCAAAGGCAATTTTCTTACCCAATAGCTTTCCAAGTGAACATGTCGCAAGGATGACTATGAGACTATTCCATTGTTAATACTGTAGTTCAATTGGACGAGGAAACTGAGCTATTATGCCTATGCCATGCCAGGCAGGCAGCGGAACAAACCCATATTTTGTACGGACTTAAACGTTGAAAGGGTCAACATGATAGCAATCGAGTTGTTGCAATGGGGCTCCCAGTTTGGTGTTCTGAAGCATCTTCATGGACATCATCCTGTTGCGAGAAGGATGACTCAGTGCACTAATGTACAGACTACCGCAAACTCAACCATGTCACAGTGAAGGATACATTGACGGTTTCTCAGGGTGGGTTACTGCCTAGGCGCTTTAAATGATGTCAACTGTATCCATGGTGTGGGCATAGCACTGTCGCTAAGTCAAAGCTAATCTTACCGGGCCAAGTATGCATTTGACTTTGGTGGGCGAGAAGGCCATGGGTGGATACTGAGAAATCGAGATGGAAGAACAGAAAGGCACCTAAGAATTCGCCAGAACAGAACATCTACTTCAATACCGTGCTAAGGCTCTTACAATGAAGTGGACGATATGGCTCATACAACCGGACAGCGTGATTTCTTATACGGTCGGACAGGAGCAAACAAGTATACCTCTGCATTTGCCAGAATACCCAAACAGTTGTAAAGATATGACCGACTTACGAAGAAAAAAACCTGAAAGCAAATGTTTGATGGTGTCATAGGCGAAGTTTTAGATGATGAACAAAATGTTTACCTAATATCTGGGACTGTAAATGAGTTTTTAGTGCTAGTATGGTTTTATGAAATAAGATATTTGGATAATGGACTCGGAAATTCTTTGAACGGCGGCTGGTTACTGAATGTCGGATCTGACGCTGGTATCATCGGTCTCATTAACATATGAGATTCTTGGTGCATTTTCTCCTTGGAGAGCCGATATCTCGGAAACAACTCAATATTTTTTTATGAAACAAGCTTATCTTGTTTCTCTTTTCAATGTCTATTACACTGGGCTGAAAACAAATGCCCATTTGGCAGTGCCTAAAATGTACTCTGAATTTGAATACTTGTATACTTTCAGTTCATTGAAGTTTTCATCAGTTCCATCTAGCTTCGTTAAAAACACAACACCAGGGATGATCTTGAACTTCATACAAAACTTATATGAGAAATAGATAGGTATATATATACTGGTAGACTGTTATTTGATTTTTCTTTCTCCTCGGAGAAGCTATCTGTGGGATGAGGGCAGTCTGAAAGAGAGGTTCCTCTTCTCATTGTTAGGGGATTGTTTTGCAATGGGACTTGAATTAGAATCCCGCAGAGAGGATCTGACATCACTCAGTTATCAGTTACTTTGTTGCTTTTGTTCTGTTCGTCATGGAAGTCCAGTCTACGGTCTCTATCTGCAGACCATAATTTCTGTTTTTCTACGTTATCTCTTTTGTGACACGTTGTTTAGAAACGCAGTATACCTAGGTTCGATTTAATAAGTATTTGAAAGTTGTTATTTTATCGTTCCTTCTTTCTGTTGTCTATTATATCTAATGTTCTAAGATAGATTGCAATGTTTGTGATTTCAGCCCCCGTATACCCCTCCCCCCCACCACAACGGCTCCGACGTGCGTGTAGTAGATGATCTTTATTATTCTGTAAAATATTTTACAGATCGTTCAATGACTTTGACGAGTCTCAGAGGTACATTCTTATAGAGTAAAAAGACACAGGTGTAGAATTTCATCCACATAATGGGAAAGCAAATAAATATTCTTAATTTATCTACCCGTTGCTTCATAAATTTTCCATCGAATACAGCGAAGACAATTCGAAGAGTAGAGATAGATGAGAAAGTCACACGTTGTGCCCTCTCGGTTTCCATTCGTTCATAATTCATACAGCAGAACTGAATTTCCATATGGTCTAGCTCATTACTGTGGAATGTGGAAGGTCTTTTGAATTTTGTAGGCAAATCATCCGGTTATTTTCTTGTCGAATGTGGAGCTCCTTACCATCGTAGTGCGTGCCGTATTTCATCAGCAGTAAACACAGGCGCTCTAGACCACACAATAACCTAGCGCGTCTGAGAAGGAGGTGACCCCACTTTCGGTCGTTGGCAATTCTTAAAAAAAACAAATTTTAAATGTTGTGCCCAGAAGCGATCATCTCCTTTTTGAGAATTTTCTACCCGCTCTAGGTTCAAAAGGGAGATCAATCACAATTCCCCTATAACGACGCCCAGCTGTTTCACAGCAACGTATCCAACTTCAGAGGATTTCTCGACTCGCTATACTACTGATCTTCATTAGGAGCTTGATGGAGGCCTTAGTTCTGTAATAATACCGGTGTTTAAGAAAACTGATGCTTGATACTTCAATTCCAGAAGCCACCATAATATATATTTTCTACTAGTATAGAAGGGATATCATGTTAGAGTTACGTTGGATAAGAGGGAGAAAGAGAGAGACTTTTATTTAACCTTGAGGTCAGCAATATTATAGCTATATATGAACAACATGAATCTCTTTGACTATCAAAAGATAGAATCTTTAACAACAAAATTACATCACAAATCAATCGTTATCGAACAATCCTTAATCAAATCTCTTAAAACACATTACAAATCGATCGGTGCCTTAGGAGACTTTCTTGTGCTGTCATTTGAATGCAACCACCAAGTCCATACTTAGCCAAGGGACCGCGACCTCGGCCTCAAAGTCCCAAATAACTCGTTCGTGTTTACCAGACTCTGACACTTTATAAACTCAAAGTCCCAAATAACTATTTCGTGTTTACCAGATTCTGACACTTTATAAACACCTATAACAAAGTCTCTTTCTCCCGAAACACGATCATCATTATACAAAACCACAGTCTGTGTTTTCTTAGGTTTCGCACAGAATTCCCAGCGATATGAACTTAACATCTGAAGAACCATATTGTTCATACTCTCGGGAGGGGAGATCATCTTCTTTGAATCAGTGCGACAAAGATGTTTATAGTGTACGGCTATATGTGTCTTATAGTATCACTACTGCGCAGACGATTTACCTAATGCACCGGTCCGTAATATCCATTTCTTCTTCTCAAGAACACAGTCTTTATATAGCCTTGGGGAGGAGATTGGAGGGTCCAATAACAAGCGTTAGATCCGACGTGCAATATTCAGCTGTCGTCCGAAAAATAATTTCCGCTTCAATAAACGAAAGATCTATTTCGCATGACAGTTAGCAACAATTCCAAATGTGTAGGAAATAAAAGTAATAACACAAGATGGCTTCCCACAAGATAGAGGCGGTCAAAAGTTATCAATGATGTCAGCAAGACTTGATGATGTTCTATACATAAATCCCTAATCACTGGCCATTATTCTTTATCCAAATGAATACTAAATGGTTTCCAGAGTATGTATCTCTGACTTGATCAATCTTCTCGTCCTTGTGTACAACTTTCACAGTCTGCACATTCTTCCCAGTCTGTGCCTTCTCATCTCCCATACTTCTCCTTACTTCAACAGTCTGTGACTTCTCACCTCCCATACTTCTCCTTACTTCAACAGTCTGTGCCTTCTCACCTCCCATACTTCTCCTAACTTCAAGAGTCTGTACCTTCTCTCCTCCCATACTCCCCCTTCCTTCAACATTCTGTACCTTCTCACCTCCCATACTTCTCCTTCCTTCAACAGACTGTACCTTCTCACCTCCCATACTTCTCCTTACTTCAACAGTCTGTGCCTTCTCACCTCCCATACTTCTCCTTACTTCAACAGTCTGTGCCTTCTCACCTCCCATACTTCTCCTAACTTCAAGAGTCTGTACCTTCTCTCCTCCCATATGTCTGGACTTCTCCCCTCCATTACTTCCAATCGATCTCATCTTGACAGAAGCATAGGATATAGGAGTTTTCTCCACAGTCAGCTAACCTCTCTGCGGTATATCACAACGATTAGCCTACATCAGCAGAATCGTGCCAAACCTGACTTCTCTGGCAGAATACGGCGTCGCAAAGACATCGCGGTTGTCCAAAAGAATGGCACCGGAAACATTCTATTGCACGACCGAGCACAACAATCAGCACGTTGCACTTGTTGATTATCGTATGATACGACAAAGCGTCCAGCTCATCCGTACCTGCCAACAAAAACACTTTTCTCATATCTTTTTCTCATCCGCTCGATCCTCAACACTTGACCGAACTCACTAAAAAAAATCCACATCTTCATCGTCAACGAAAGGAGTTATCCACTGGAGCTTCACTGTAACTCGAAATGCAGGGATCGTGGTGTCCATATGAACAGTCGCAATTAAAGCGGCCCGACTTTGATACAAGCGCAATTGGCCTGGAAGTGATTGTTATGACATATACTTAATGATACGAACATTATACTGTAGTAGAATGTAATAGGGGAGTTCTAACGCATGGAAGCTATGGAAGCCGATGACGTCATAATAGCGATATCTCGAGAACTAAGACGGATAGAGACTCGCGGCTTACGGCGCCGTATTCCTCTCGTATAGATGCGCGATAAAGGTCCTATACAATGTTATCGCCCGACGGTAACTTTCGCCGCAATTCGACGATAATCGGTGTCACGTGATTCGGCGATTTCTCGCGAAATAAGCGACATACGCGCACGCTGTTTGCGGCGTTGTATTCCTCGTATAGGGGTCTACCGTAAAGCCCCTATACGAATTTATCGTATCCCCGTAAGTTTCGCCTCTATTCGGCGTCGGAAAACGCTCCGTTTACTTACTTAACCGGACACGGAATACGTCCACGCGAAAATTAGGTCGACCGTCACATGGTCAACTGATAAAATGACCAATGCGTATATAAAGGCTTCTCATGCGCTGTTTCTACGACTGTCGCACCTGTAAAAGCCAATATGTATCGACTAATGAGTAATCTATACGTTCAGGTGAGGGGTGAAGGAAATTCTCCTCGAGTAACATTTCAACGTATACGACATAATAGGCAGATTATAAAACCTTATGGCGTTGTCATACGACTGACGAGAGATGGGTGGTTTTCATTCAAACAATTCCTGCCTAGAGTGGATAGAATGATTCGGGCTAATGAGACGGTTGAAACTCCATTCAAGCTACAAGATAATATATATATTAGCACTGCAGCATACGATGGGGAATGGTGCGTCCACATAAGAGAGTGGTTCCTAAAATCACCACCCAGCGAGTTGAAACCAGGTCGGAACGGACACACGCTGAACATGCAAGGCTGGGATATGTTGAAAAAACTCATTCCCATCATTGAGACCAACGTGATTGAAATAGAACAGTGTCTCGTCAGCAACGAATTCAACAAGTCTATCACACGACCAATTCTCCCACCTAAACCAGTAGGATCTGCCGCGAGTGATCTACTGAGCGAGAATTTGGTGAATGATAATGGTGGATATTCATACGATGAAGCGGACGACGTCTCTATGTGCGACATTTTACACCGCAACCAAATGGAACAGTTGCATTGTGACACGTGCAATCCTATGGTGGCGGGATTACTTCACTGGTGAAAACTCGAACAATGTGAACATTAGAACAATGACTAAACCTTTGTATAAACTGTGTGTCCGCCATACCTCGGCAAACACCTCTTCACGACATTCTATGTTGTTATACCTATATCATAACTCTATGAGAGAAATTTTTGCATTCATTTAGAAACCGTTGAACGCATCATCTCGGCAGAAGACAATCTTGACTATGTAGATATGTGGATAAAATTTTATCGAGACCAGAGTAGGGCTCACCTAAAGGAGGAAATTTGTGTGATTGGGGGGCAGAGAGTGCATTCACCTCCAAGCTCTCTTAATATTGCACAAGGCAACAGTACGGTGAACTCGACTAAAAAATTACGAACAAGAGAAATGACAGTTGAACTAATTTCACCGGCACAGCGAGTTGTAGAGCAGGCTAAAGCAGAACTCCGTAGACAGCGTCACAAAGTAAGCGTGCAAGCGCCAGTAAAGGGAACGCGGAAAGAGGAGGAGGAGGAGGAGGAGGAGGAGGAGGAGGAGGAGGAGGAGGAGGAGGAAGAGGAAGAGGAAGAGGAGGAGGAGGAAAGGAGGAAGAGCAAATACCGTATAGTATAAAGTATAGGGAGAAGTGATATTAGAATTAATCTACGTTTTGGCAGAGAAGCGTCAACATGACAAACAAGTGTACGGTGTGTCAGAAAACATTCTCGCAGCCAGATAACCTGATGAGACATCAACTTATACACCAACAGGAGACTCAACCGATAACAGCAGAACATCCGTATAAACGTACTCTCGAGACTTCATCTATGGCTCTTTCAAGAGCATCACAACATCCATTTACTATGATCGTCAGCGGTCCGACTGGTTGTGGAAAGACATCATGGGTGATGAAATTTTTGGAATCTGCTAATATCCATCCCTCTCCAACACGCATCGTATGGTGTTACAGTCAATGGCAGCCAGCCTATGAATCTACGAGTCTGAAAAATGTAAACTTCCTCCCCGGCATACCCCATGACATAGGCGAAGAGTATTACTTCGACCCCGGCCAAACCAACGTTATTGTGCTGGACGATTTGATGGGTGAGGTAAAGCGCGAAGAAAAAGTTGCCGACCTATTCACCAAAGGGTCGCATCACAGAAATTTGTCGGTAATTTATCTGACTCAGAATCTCTTCCCTCAAGGCAAGACATCTCGAGATATCACGCTGAACTGCCAGTATTTCGTTCTATTCAATAATCCTATTGATAGACAGCAAATTAGCACGTTCGGGAGACGGATCTTTCCTCGGGATACGACACATTTCATGGCAAAATTTCGCGAAGGCACATCTCATCCGTACGGATATCTGTTCATCGATTTAAAACCCCATACAGCGGAAAATGACAGACTGTCTACCAATGTAATATCAGGCGATGAGGAACTCGTGAAAGAGGAAGAACTGCCACCTCGACCAGCCCCAATTCCTAATCCATCAACTCAAATTCAACGCATACCATCTCACGATCCGACATGGTCCGCTAAGAGGAATGAACAAGTGGGAGAGGGATCATATACGAAGACGGATCCACCGTGGTTCAAACGGAATGAAAATGATGACGAGTCCCAGCAGACGCAGATGATCCATAGAAGCGGGAATGAAATGGAACGACGAAAGAGAAAATACCGTTCAGATGACGAACTCAACCATTCCGGGGAAATAGATCTACCTACCCACTTGCGGAAACGGGTTAAATATAACGTGTGGAAAAACATGTTCGGTAAACCTATCGCGAGAGATTGTAGAGTTGACATTGACGAGAGAAAACAGCGATATACAAGCCAAGGTTACGACGAGGACGAGTCTGGTGCAAATGCTATGGAGGATTATACTCCAACGATGATGAAGACTTTACGTCAAAAATACTGCAATCTCCTCGTGAACATGCAAAAGCTACAAACCGATTATATTCATAACGAGATCTTGAAAACAACGAGGCGTCTGCAAACGATATACGACATAGACTACGAGGAAGCACTCAGACAGACGATTAAGATGCGGAAATGCTTATTCGATAAGTTGATCGATGACGGTGATAGCGAGGACTCCGAATAAAGACCCCAGTGGAAATATTCGTACATAAGCATTGAATGGAAGGCTAGATGTCGAAATGATGCCCGCAGTGGAAATGTATTTTATATAAGCAGTTTTCGCTCATTATTTGTGCAGTGAGTTGATGAATAAAGCGATTATTTAGTAATCTTCGTATTGCTTTGTCTCTATTTTATACCAGTCATATAATTCCTCCTCCTCCTCCACCACACACACACACACACACACACACACACGCGCACACACACACACAAACACACATCCTCCTCCTCATTCCTTCTCCACACACACCACACACACACACATCCTCCCCCTCCTCCACCACCACCACACACCCACACATACACACACACACACATCCTCCACCACCACCACAACCACCACACTCCTCCTCCTCCATCACCACCACCACACTCCTCCTCATTCCTCCTCACTCTTTCTCTTCCTCCTCCTCATTCCTCCCTCCTCCTCCTCCTCCTCACATACGCTAAGGTAATTCTACCAGGTAGTCGTGAGGAAAATGGCCCTCATCTCCCCAAACGCTCTTCATTGCACCTCCGAAACTCCCCGTTGTCTACTACTTGCGAGTGATGTATAAATATAACAGGGTTTTTGCCCACAAAGAAAAACTGGTATGCTAGGGCGTTAGGATAAGGCTTAACAGGCCGATATGTAGGGGAAGATAACTCTTGTTGGGCCGTACCGTGACCAGAAGTGACCTTTTGACAGGAATATCACGTCAACTTGACCTACTAACCTATGTGTGTGTGTCTGTGTATGAGGAGGAATTACTATAATATTGTTTCTGAAATAAGATATTTTCGTATGGTTCGATAGGCACTCGTGAACACCGCGAGAAGTGATCAGTCACACGTGTCCACGGGTAAAAGCGTCGTCGTAATGACACCTTAGGGAAGTATTCGTGGTAAGGTATAAAGAAAAAGTTTTCGACGCCGAATAGAGGCGAAACTTACGGAGATACGATAAATTCGTATAGGAGCTTTACGGTAGACCCTTACACGAGGAATACAACGCCGCAAACCCCGAGCCCGTATGTCGCTTATTTCGCGAGAAATCGCCGAATCACGTGACACCGATTATCGTCTAATTGCGGCGAAAGTTACCGTCGGGCGATAACATTGTATAGGACCTTTATCGCGCATCTATACGAGAGGAATACGACGCCGTAAGCCGCGAGTCTCTATCATTCTTAGTTCCCGAGATATCGCCATCGGTAATTTATGGAAAATTCGACGAAAATCGGCAAAGTCCAAAAAAACCCCCAAAAAAAAAAAAAAAAAAATCGAAAAATTGTTTTGGTCTGAAACGAAATTTCTAGGCTTTAGGCGTATAATTACGGATTCTGTCTATTTGTCGAGTATATCTTATTGAAGTTTACGGGGAAAACAGCCGTCTCAGTGAACCGACCAATCGTGCGTGACGAAGTATATATTAAATTACGCTGCAGTTGCCCTCGGGCTACAACCACTCGTGCGTGACGAAGTGTATCCTCGTAACACTCGCTATACCTTACATACCTTCGTAATTCGCTTGACTGCTTAGGTCGCATTGAGAATGGTGTCATACACGTCCTGATCATGATTAAAGCGTGTTTGGACTTGCATATATATCGTCCGCTTGATAATAATGATAACTCGCTGGGTGGTGATTTTAGGAACCACTCTCTTATGTGGACGCACCATTCCCCATCGTATGCTGCAGTGCTAATATATATATTATCTTGTAGCTTGAATGGAGTTTCAACCGTCTCATTAGCCCGAATCATTCTATCCACTCTAGGCAGGAATTGTTTGAATGAAAACCACCCATCTCTCGTCAGTCGTATGACAACGCCATAAGGTTTTATAATCTGCCTATTATGTCGTATACGTTGAAATGTTACTCGAGGAGAATTTCCTTCACCCCTCACCTGAACGTATAGATTACTCATTAGTCGATACATATTGGCTTTTACAGGTGCGACAGTCGTAGAAACAGCGCATGAGAAGCCTTTATATACGCATTGGTCATTTTATCAGTTGACCATGTGACGGTCGACCTAATTTTCGCGTGGACGTATTCCGTGTCCGGTTAAGTAAGTAAACGGAGCGTTTTCCGACGCCGAATAGAGGCGAAACTTACGGGGATACGATAAATTCGTATAGGGGCTTTACGGTAGACCCCTATACGAGGAATACAACGCCGCAAACAGCGTGCGCGTATGTCGCTTATTTCGCGAGAAATCGCCGAATCACGTGACACCGATTATCGTCGAATTGCGGCGAAAGTTACCGTCGGGCGATAACATTGTATAGGACCTTTATCGCGCATCTATACGAGAGGAATACGGCGCCGTAAGCCGCGAGTCTCTATCCGTCTTAGTTCTCGAGATATCGCTATTATGACGTCATCGGCTTCCATAGCTTCCATGCGTTAGAACTCCCCTATTACATTCTACTTACTGTCTTGAAAAAACTTTGGTATTCTAGATTCAACGGTTGGAGGGAGTAATGTGTTTCTGAGGTCGAGAATTATGCTTCCGTAATCCCCCAAAATTCACTCTTATTCACTTTCAACAAAACAGAACCTTGTAAATGACTAATAAATGAACCTTCAATAATATCTCCGCCTTCCCACCAAGATTTTCCACCCCCACCCCCTCCTGGACATAGGACTGGACAGGCTCAGTTTATCTGTTATACCGCTAATATTTTGCATGGTGTCTCCCTGTTTTTATTACATATTCAACAGGAACTATATGTGTTCAGTATCATATAGCAAAACGGGAAGTTTGATTTAATGAGCATCAAGCAAGAAAAAGTCATTTCTCCTTAAGTATGGCTTACAACTGATATACATACATTTAGCTGCCATATTTTTCTAGCGAGTACGATGACGCTCATTTGTTTGTTGTTGTTGTTGTTGTTGTTTTTTTTGATGGATCATATTCTCTCAATTTGATGAATAAATACTAAAATTTAGAAGAAAAAAATCCACCTCTAGAAATGAACGTCCTCTACTTCCTCAAGAAAAACGGAAGATCGCCATAATACAACCGCCTTCCAGTCGCCTCGGGAATGATAAGAAGACGACATAAGCAACGATGTGCGTGCGATCTCAAAATCAGACAATAAAAGAAAAGAACAAAACCAAGCAGAACGGATAACATTTTAATTCAATTTTCACAAACGCTATATAGGTGCGTATTTTGCTCTGCGTTCTGAACAAACAAATTGAATTACATACATGACTGGAGGGCAAATATGACAAACAAAAATTAGAGCAGGGAAAAAAATATTAACGCATACATGATATGAAGTATTCCCACGACATTGTTTGAACTTAATTGTAATTTCGGAGACACGGAATAAAAGTATCGCCATGCTATTAAAATTATTTCAGAATATGTAAATGCATTCTCTTACGATAACAGTCACTGGGATATCGTTCCTTTCTGAGGAAAATGTCACAAAATCACAAAGAGTGTTTTGCAGACCGACTTTTCCACAAAACTTGAAAAAAAGGCTGAATGCCACACACATCCTGTTTATTCATTCAATTGAGCCTGTTCTTGCATTGTTTACCATTGAATTTGACAACCATCGGAGACGGTCTTTTTGTGATTTCAGTTGGTACAGGTAAAATGCAAAGGACCGTATTTGAATCAAAATGAGAGGGGAAAATATGGTCCTCTGTGAAATATGGAAAAGAATGATTGTTGTGAGGAAGGAATGATTGCTGGACTGCGGAATGATTGGAGGGCCTGCGGAGTGACTTTGGGAGGGCCTGTGGAATGTTTGGAGGGCCTGCGGAATTATTGGAGGGGCGGCGGAATGATTGAGAGCCCGCGGAGTGAGTGGAAGGACGGCGGAATGATTGGTGGAAGAAAGAATGATTGAAGGGACGGAAGAAAGATTGAAGAAACGAAGGAATGATTGTTGGGACGGAGGGTGGGACGGATGAATGATTGTTGGGACGGAGGGTGGGACGGATGAATGATTGTTGGGACGGAGGGTGGGACGGATGAATGATTGTTGGGACGGAGGGTGGGACGGATGAATGATTGGAGGGAAGAATGAATGATTCTTGGGACAGAGGTTTGATCGGAGAGACGGGGGGGGGGGGTGATTGTCGGGACGAAGGAATGAGTGGAGAGACGGAGGAATGATTGGAGGGATGGAGGAATGATTGGCGTGAGGGAGGTATGACACGGGGGACGGAGGAATGACAGGGGTGAGGGAGGAATGATTGAAGGGAAGGAGGAATTATTAGAGGGAAGGAGAAATTATTGGAGGGACGGCGGAATGACTGAAGGGACAGAGTAATTATGATTGGAGGGACGGCGGAATAATTAGGGGACGGAGGAATGATTGGGGGACGGAGGAATGATTGGGGGACGGAGGAATGATTTGAGAGGCGGAGGAATGATTGGGGGACGGAGAAATGATTTGAGAGACGGAGGAATGATTGGGGGACGGAGGAATGATTTGAGAGACGGAGGAATGATTGGGGGACGGAGGAATGATTTGAGAGACGGAGGAATGATTGGGGGACGGAGGAATGATTGGGGGACGGAGGAATGATTTGAGAGACGGAGGAATGATTGGGGGACGGAGAAATGATTTGAGAGACGGAGGAATGATTGGAGGGACGAAGGAATTCCCAGAGACAGTGGAATGATCAGAGGGACGAAGGAAGGCTTGGGGGGACGGCGGAATTCTTGGTGGAACGCAGTAATGATTGGAGCAACGGTGAATGCTTCGGGAGGGACGGAGGAATGATCGGGGTTAGATAAGACTTATTGGGGGAACGGAGGAATGACTGGAGGGACGGAGGAATGATTGGAGAGAGTGAGGAATGATTAAAGGGATGGAAGAATGATTGGGGTGAGGGAGGAATGATTGGAGGGACAGAAGGATGATTGTAGGGACGGATAATTGATTGAAGGGTACGGAGGAATGGTTGGGGTTAGAGAGGAATGACTGTACGGAGAAATGATTAGGATGAGGGACGAACGATTGGGGACGGAGGGATAAATGGGGTGAGGGAGGAATATATTGGAGGGGTGGAGGGATGATTGGTGGGGCGGAGGAATGGTTGGAGGGATGGAAGAATGATTGGGGTGAGGGAGGAATGATTGGAGGGATGGAGGAATGATTGGCGTGAGGGGGGATTGATTGAAGGGATGGAAGAATGATTGGGGTGAGGGAGAATGGGGTGGGAGAGGATGGAAGAATGATTGAGGTAGGGAGAATGAATTGGAGGGATGGAGGAATGATTGGCGGGGGAATGATTGAAGGGACGGAGGAATGATCGGGGTTAGATAAGAATTATTGGGGGAACGGAGGAATGACTGGAGGGACGGAGGAATGATTGGAGAGAGTGAGGAATGATTAAAGGAATGGAAGAATGATTGGGGTGAGGGAGGAATGATTGGAGGGATGGAGGAATGATTGGCGTGAGGGAGGTATGACACGGGGGACGGAGGAATGACTGGGGTGAGGGAGCACTGATTGAAGGGAAGGAGGAATTATTAGAGGGAAGGAGAAATTATTGGAGGGACGGCGGAATGACTGAAGGGACAGAGGAATTATGATTGGAGGGACGGCGGAATAATTAGGGGACGGAGGAATGATTGGGGGACGGAGGAATGATTGGGGGACGGAGGAATGATTTGAGAGACGGAGGAATGATTGGAGGGACGAAGGAATTCCCAGAGACAGTGGAATGATCAGAGGGACGAAGGAAGGCTTGGAGGGACGGAGGAATTCTTGGTGGAACGCAGTAATGATTGGAGCAACGGGGAATGCTTCGGGAGGGACGGAGGAATGATTGGGGGGATGGAGGAATTTTTTCCGGGACGGAGGGATGATTGGGTGAGGAAGGATTAATGATTGGAGGGACGTTGCACCGAAACGATCTGAGGTCAAAAATATAAAAAAAATAGTCCTTTCGGTTATGAAAATAAAGATATTTTTTTTATAATTTTGTGTCGTCTGGTTGGCGAGATATTGCCGTTTGAAAGCTGAAAATCGCTCTCCTGTCAATTCCAGCTGTGACGTCACGGAGGGACAGCCGTCTTGTATTCGCTATGTTAAAGCCGTATACCACAGTCATAAGTAGCTGCTGATTTCTGGAGATTTTCGTGGTATCGGGGCATCATTTGTTAAATATGCCACGACGTTGTGTAGTGGGAGGTTGCAGTTTTACTACAGATGACGGTGTTAGTATTTATTTGTGGCCTAAAGACGAGAAATTCGCTGCAAATTGGACGAAATTTGTACCCAACACGAGGGTGTGGAAAGAGGGCCCGAGCCAGTACTCGTATAATTTGCTTGTAGTCTACGGGCTTACGTAATATTTTCCAGATTTGTCATTTTTTCGGGTAGATTCTTGGCACTCATGTCTAAACACATCTAGAAAGTTAGCTGATTAAGAAAAGAATGGGTGCCAGTTTTTGCATTAACATTTGGGACCTCCATTTTGAATTTCAAAATGGCCATCATCGAAAATCATTTTTTAAACATAATTGCCAATTATTCATTCAAATGTCATCCAATATTTGTTTCATTTTATCTAAACTCTTATAAAGGGGCCAACCATTCATTGGAAACAAAATAAGAACACTATAAATACTCTAAATTAGCAAAAATCCAAGATGGTCACCAGATTTCAGGATTTGTTTACGTAGCCCCATATAGACCCATATAGTCCCATACTAGGGGTATAGGACCAATGTTTGTCCCACTGGAAAACCTACTTCTAGACATTTGCGGTATGGTTGTTTGGATTTGTTTTCTTAGTCTCGTCAAGAAAAACATGATAGGAAGTGTCCCGGCACGAAACGGTGAAATTTTTGAAAAAAGTTCGAGGTCTGTCTATAGCCCCATATAGACCCATATACTGGGGTATAAGCCCAATGTATGTATAAATCCATACTGGGTGGACGTGTTGGAGTCTAGGTGAGTCCCTGATGGTCCAATGGTGTCGTATGAGGTCTTATTTTGAAGCTCTCATGCAGGAGCACTTGATTACACTAATAATTCGTATGTTGTCAATAATCGGCGCATGCACAGCCTGGCCGTAGTATAGAAAGCAGGCATTTTTGGGGGTGTGTGTGGGTGTGTTTGGGTTAAAGATGGGCTATTCACGGTTCGAATGGGTCGTGTGAGGTATCCATGTGAAGCCTATGTAATGAAGCATCTGGTGGCGTGGATGTCGGGTAGAAATATGGTCATTCTGCGCATGCGCAGTCTGGCCGTAGTATAGAAAGCAGGCATTTTGGGGGGGTATGTGGGTGTGTGTTTGGGGTAGAGATGACCGCTATGGGTCCGAATGGGTCGTGGAAGGTGTCAAAGTGAAGCTTGTGTGGGTTAGAGTCAGAATGGTGTGTTTTCAAATGCAAGTCGCGTCAATCTGCGCATGCGCAGTTGGTTGTAGTAAGTAAAGTGGCCATTTTGGGGCAGTGAAAGAAGGTATTTGGTGTAGAGAGGGACCATCCTTGGTCCGAATGCGTCGTGTGAGGTGTCATTTTGTAGCTCTTGGGGTGTAGACCCCGATTTGAGGGATGTTCACGTCATCTGTGACGTCATTGGTGACGTCATCAGTACGAGTAGTAGCCAAAGTGAACATTTTGGGGCAGTGAAAGGAAGGTATTTGGTGTAGAGAGGGACCATCCTTGGTCCGAATGCGTCGTATGAGGTGTCATATTGTAGCAACGCCCGCCAACGCCAAGCTTAACGCTTCAACGCCCTGGTGAAATAGCTCAGAAATTCTGATTTTCTAGATATTCCATGTAATTGTCGCTAATTCTTCGAAATGCGGTGACGCCCGTCAACGCTTGTAGGTATGCCTTAACGCTCTAACATAACGCCTTGACGCCATGATATAGACCGGAGGGAGAACAACAACAACAAAAACAAGGATGACACATGAGAGAAGAACAACAACAAGAAGTTTTTTCATATAGTTTATTTTCCCCAATGTTACATCATACCCACGCTGGGGGAGCCGCGTTGGGTATGTTTACAACTCAAAAAGACTCTTGCCCAATCAGAGGCCACCATTTGCATCTATCATATTCGTTCCTGTCCGTTAGATGTATTCTTGTCCAATCAGAAGTCGCCATTTCAGCAAGTTCCATCTTCGGCCATGTTCGCTCTGAACCGTTTATTCTAATCATCATCGGACAGGCCTGGATATTCTTCCGGCAGCATGTCCTGAAACAGTTGTTTGCGCATTCTGATCGCATTTTCCAGGGCCTCGGTGGGTGGTAGCCCCATAGCCTCTTCCAAGTGACGCTTGGCCTTCATGATGGACCTGTGCGTGGGGTCGCCTTTCATTTCAAGCGGTAGTAAGGTATACTGTTCATAGATCGCCATGGCTGTTTTCCTGATGCGGGGGCGCATTTGGGTGTACGTCTGTTGTAAATTATCCTCTCCGGCGTCCTCGATCGCTGCAGCGTAAGTATTGATAGCTGCTGTCACAATACGATCCCAGAAAGTAGGTTCTGCCTCACTTTCCACGGACGTATGCTGACTATCTGAGGTCAAGCTCTCCGTATCACTAGATAGACTCTCAGCAATCTCTGTTTCGGTATCAGTCGATACACTCTCAGCAGTCTCTGTATCAGCATCCCCCTCAACGGACTCCTCGGAGTCTTCAATCCCATGTATATTGTTCTGGTGTCGCATCATATCGTAATGTCTGGTGAACGTGCGTTCGCACTCAGAGCAAGTATAAGTCATGTTGACGGTTGAACGTCGACTGTGCGTGTTTTTGGAAATACGCTCGCTTTTATAGACAGTAACGCCCGTCAACGCTTAGCTTAACGCTTCAACGCCCTGGTGAATTAGCTCGGAAGCTCTGATTTCCATGGAATTGACACCAATTCATCGAAATGCAGCGACGCCCGTCAAAGCCCGTCGTTACGCCTTAACGCCCGTCTCAACGCCCGTCAACACCCAGCTTAACGCTTCAACGCCCTGGTGAACTAGCTCAGAAGCTCTGATTTTCATGGAATTTATTTGGTTCACATTGGATATGCATTATTACATACTGTGAGCAGAAAATATATGTCATAATGTACTATCTAATAATAATAAAATGATCTTTCTTAAATATATATACGTTTGATAAGTAAATGAATAAAAAAAAAAAAATAAAAAAAAAAAATGAAAAAAATAAAAATGAAAAAATTATTTCAAGTATTTCTTAATAGGCAGAGTTACTTCCTTTTGTTTCCCCTTTAAAATACATTATGAAACAGGGGCTGGGTCCAGTCTACCTACAATTGTGAGAGTGCATGTAGATCAGACAACGACAAAGTCGTAGTGATCGGGCAAACCGGTAGTGATCGGGCAAACCGGTCACCTTTTATTGTTTTTTTTCTGAACACCTATTGGTTCTGAACACCAATTGGAGTGATTGGCTGTAGATACAGAAGTGATAATAATACTTTCATAATCCTTTGACAATTGAGATTGTGAGAATATCATACGATTTCAATTTAATTGAAGTAATTTGTCGAAAATTGAGAAAATGTGAATGCCGATCCATCACGTCGTTTCGACACCCACTCACCACGGCTTACTTTTCGCCATGAAAGTTCTTATCAAACTATATAATTCTGAAATTGGTATTTCATGGGGATTATGGGAAAACAAACAGAATTCAAATCGGACGTATATCAGTAGAGTTATCAACAGTTTACTGTCCATTCTGTCGAATCCCGGAGTTTATCGCTTCAAAAAGGCCGTCTCGGCCAGTAACAACAACAACAACACAAACGTGCTCGTTCTTTACATCACAGAATCGTTCTACCTTCAATACAGTTTGAAATATATGGACATTTGGTCTTATAGATGACGATAATAAAGTTTCCAGTCAAGTTGCAAACCAATCTGTATTCAACAAACGACCTCTCCGAATCCTGTCGTCGTCGAGTTCCACGTTGTCAGAATGGTTGTCACTGTCAGAGTCGGAGCTGTACGGCTCAAATTGATAGGGATGAATTCCGTCTTTGGTCTTCAAACAACTGTTATTTTGCCCGTCATCATCCTCCTCTATGTCTATTTCATCTTCTTGGCGAAAAATATTTCCATCTAAGGAGCTGATATCGCTCGAATCGACATCTGAATCGGAGCTCTGACTGCACTCGCTTTCCATGTTATCCGCTATTTTTCTCAGGCAATTGCCCTGCGTGACGTCATCAACCCAGCTGTGAAAGTGTGAAAAAGTCCACTTTGCTCCCATATTACGTGTGTTTCTGATCGGATTAGAATTTTTTCAATATTTTTTTCATACAAAGTGAAGTATGAACTATGATTTTTACGGATTTTTAGACAAAAAAAAATCCGTTTGGGTTGACCTTTAACTTCTGTGATCTGACGAGAACCGGCGTTCCCAACGGGATACGCCGTATAGGCCTACGTGTGGAAGCGAGAGAGTACGTGAGTGAGGGGGGCGTGAGCTGAGGAAAGATGTGAAGAATTTAGTAAATGAGGGAATGAGTAAGTGAATGAAGAAGTCAGTGGAAATTGGATGAAAAGAGGGTGGAATGAATGGAGGGAGGAAGTAAGTGAATAACCGAGAAAGTGACGGATTCTTTTTAAATCGTCTACCCATGTTCGTGATATATGAACGTTTCATAAACTATATTCCTGATCCTTGTCAAAGAATTTCGATAAATGTATTACTTGGCTTTTAATTCAGCTTCAAAGTTTAAATCTGTGTTGCTCAATTTTGTAAAGAAATTTCCATCAATTTAATAACAAGTTTGCAGCGAACAAATTTATACATTTGGAATCCTCGAGAACTACGAGTTCAATAAATGTATACATCTTAGCTACGAGTCATATTTTTAGCTGTATGCAGGCATATTCCAAACGGTGTGTAAAATTGTCTGAGGCGTCGGTGTCCATAAGTCGCCTACGCATCTTCATATCGTGTGTGTTACCTTTTGCGGTCAGTGTAAGCACAGACACTAGCGATGTATAGGTTACATATCAGCCAACGAAAGAATGGTTTAAACAAGTACCGCAACATTCGACTTTATCTGCATCCCTTTGGTTCACCGGTATTAAAAGATGTTATCAGTATTATATTAAAAGATATAATCAGCCTCGCCAAACTTCAATGAGTGCATCAAGGTATAGAATGAAAGTAGGCCATGTACGATTCGTGTTGAGATTAAGAAATGTCCAAGTCGCGGAGACTGACAGCATCTTTAATCATCTGTTCATCCAAGATTTTTTCCCCCATTAAATGGAATGAGATCTTAAGAACTCTGTTCAGCGGTATAAATATTATCAGAAATTGTTCTTATCTTATTGAATAACGGTGAACTTCTAAAAATATCTTTCCTTAATTTATGGCATGGAATAGCCAGATTCATTATGGGGAAAAGGGCAAATTCCCATGAACTTTATATTTTTCAAAGCTGGAATTAATTTCTTATGCAATATATTTTATGCATACCGTTAACAAAGGCGTTCCATGGAATTAAATTCTTATGCAATATATTTTATGCATACCGTTAACAAAGGCGTTCCATGACAAGTTCTTTGATTTTGGAATCGAATCATTCTTCAAATATCGCAGACAATTCGTCTCTACAGAAAGACTTCTTTCTTGAAAGACACTATAATTTTTAATTATCTTATGCCAGCTTAGACACATGATCTAAGTGCAATCGACGACAAATATCATGTGGATAGGTGAACAGTAGTATAGAAAGCGAAAATCTCTTATAGTATAGTGCGCTGACTAGAGTGACGACCGCAGGGCAGTTTCACAATGTTAAGAGATAGGAAGAAAGCTTGCTGTTGTGCTTTCAAACGTTACACCGAATAAATATGGATATATATTTAGTTGCGCCCGGACTTTTGGTGAGCCCAGCTTGGGCTTGATGTGAACACGGAGATAATACAGTGGAGTGAGTGAGTGAGTGAATGTGATTTAATGTCGCTTTCAGCACTATTTCGTCATATCACGACGTTTGGGCCCTATTCCTTCTCACACCCGAAAACCCTTCGGGTAGGGTATTATTCCTTTTAACACCCGTGACCCCATGTGAGGGATCCTGTTCATTCTCACACCCAGGAACCCCCAAGTGTGAAATATCCAATATGCTTGTTGTTCACGATCTCTCCCTCTCTCTCATCTGATCGTGTCATGGCATTAACTCTTAATAGTGGGGCGGATAAGTGCCATTTTAGGGGTCAATACTTCAAATGGTGATACAAGCATGAAACTTGGCACAACCATTCTCATCAGGTCATATTTCAAGAAAAGCAATTGAGCCACTTGAAAATTCAAGATGGCCGCCATTTTCAAGATGGCCGCCTTTTTCGTGTGTTAATTTTCACTTTCAACATATAAAATGGTACCGTTATTCGATTTTAAGTTAGGTCAGTCATAATTGATAATTTTCTGAATATGCTGAAACCAACTGCAATTCAAAAAATCCAAAATTCCCATATTAGTAGTAGGGAGAGTTGAAATTTTGTCACATTTTTGCGCGCACAGTCATCTGCCCCTGAATATGTGGAGTCAAATGGAGCTAACGTCCCATCCGGTGACGTCACTTCCAGGTCAGAGGTCACATCTGAGTCAAAGGTCATTTCCGGGTCAACGGTCACTTCGGTCACGTGACGGTCCAGCAAGAGTTATCTGCCCCTAAATAAGATCCCAAGTACTTCAATGTTAATCTCCAGGAAATGTATGTTTGGGGTAGGAGTAATGGGGTGGTCATTTTTTTTTCTTTTGGATTTTGCTATGGATTTTGCTATGGCATCTTGTTTTCTCTGTCTTGCCATGTAGAACGCGATGGTAGGGTCTCGTGACCACCGGGTAATCTTCGCAAGTTCTGAATGCGCATGCGTCGTGCATAGGCAGATCGGCGTCGACGTTTTGGGTTTGTGGTGGACCACTATTGATCCGATTGGGTCGTGTGAGGTATCAGTTTGAAGTACTCGTGGACTGGGCTGGTGTGGAGTGAAAGTATAGGGATATGGTGCGCATGCGCAGGCAGGCAATTGTGGGGAAAGGACATTGGAATTGACCTTTCTGGGATAGAGATGTAACAATATTGGTCCGAATGGGTCGTGCGGTGTGTTATGTCGAAGCATGCGTTGGGGAGAATCCGTCCGGACGGGTGTGTAGTGGAAATACCGTCCATCTGCTCATGAGCAGTGGAAAAAGGGCATTCGAATGGACGTTGTGTCGAGATGTTCCAATATTGGTCCGAATGGGTCGTGTGAGGTGTACTAGTCAAGCACTCGTGGAGTACAGTCAGACTGGGAGCGATATGCGCCTGGGAAATCGGGGTGATTCGGAAGGGTAAAGTATTACAAGCGTCTGGTCCGTCATTCATAATTCAGCCGTCGTCTATTAGAGAATATCCGCGTCCATAATCCAAAGACCTATTCCATATTCCATATAACAGTATTATCACCAAATTCAAAAAGACAATCATAGTATACATAAACATAGGCTTGTTTCCTGCAAGACAGAAGCGGTCAACAGTTTTCAATGGTGCCGGCAAGACATCATGATGTTCCAAAAATATCAAATCCGTATCGCTGATCAGTATTCTTAATCCATAATATTCGTTGTAAAGTCGTCATCTAAAGAATGATGTATCTCAGTCACGCTTTGATTGTGACTGTTCATATGAGTATCAGGAGGATCTTGGAGTACATGGGTTCCTACGGCCCATGTTCGATCTGGCTACATGTTAGCTTTAACTCAGCGTACGTGCGTAGTTGTGTATGGAGGAAGAGGAGTAGGAGGAGGAAGTGGAACAGGAGGAGGAATGGGGGTGAGTGAGTGAGGCGTGCTCAACGCCCGTCTTAACGCATCAACGCACTAACGATGGTGAGTAAATGAGTGGTCATATACGGTCGTTTGTAAACCACTAGCCTCAGGCTGTATCCAAACATGAGTGGTATCCCATTGAAGCTCTTATCTGGTAGAGCCAGACTGGTGGTGACACACATGTGCATGCGCAATGAGGAGTAGTAGAGAAAGGGGAGTTTCGGAGATGATAGGCCCCAGGCACTTCAAGGTTATATGCATAGCAGTACTTGCAGCGAAAGAAGAGGAATCCCGCGCAATGCCTTAACTCCTATCTTAACGCACGTCAATGCTTTATCTCAACGCCTTAACGCCCTAGCATAACATTTGACGCCACGGCGCTGACAGATGAAAGAAAGAAAGATCAACTCGTTGACAAGTTTTCAAATAGATTTTCTCCCCAATGTTACATCATACCCAAGCTGGGGGAGCCGCTTTGGATATGTTTACAACACAGGTATGTTCTTGTCCAAACAGAAGCCACAATTTGGCGCTGCATCTGTCATATTCGTTCTTGCCTGTTAGATGCTGCTCTTGTCCGATCAGAATTCGCCATTTCAGAAAGTTCAGTCTTCAACCATATTCGCTCTGATCCGTTTGTTCTAATCGTCGTAGGAGAGCCTGGATACTGTGAGGACAACATGTCCTAGAACAGCTGTTTGCGCATTTTTATCGCATTTTGCAGGGCCTTGGTGGGTGGTAGCCTAATATTCTCTTCCAGATGACGCGTGTGTGGGGTCGCCTTTGATTTCAAACGGTAGCAGGGTATTCTGGTCATAGATCGCCATGGCTGTTTTCCTGATGCAGGGACGCATTTGTTATAATTTATCCTGCCCGGCGTCCTCGATCGTTGCAGCGTGAGTATTAATAGCTGCTGTCACAATACAATCCCAGAAGGTAGGTTCTTCCTCACTTCCCTGGGATGTAAGCCCGACTATCTGAGCTCAAAATCTCTATATCAGTAGATAGAATCTCAACAATCTCTGTTTCGGTATCAGTCAATGGATTCTCAGAATCAGTTGGCATATTCTCAGTATCTGTTTCAGTGGGCTCCTCGGTGTCTTTAATCCCATTATATATTCTTCTGGTGTCTCATCATATCGTAATGTCTGATGAATGTGCGTTTGCACTCAGAGCATGTATAACCCACGTTGACGGTTGAACGTCGACTGGGCAGGTTTTTGGGATATGCTGCCTAACGTCCAGATTAACGCTTCAACGCCCTGGTGAAATAGCTCGGAAGCTCTGATTGTTCTAGATATTCCATGGAATTGACACTAATTCATCGAAATGCAGTGATGCCCATCAACGGTCATCGTTACGCCTTAATGCCCTCATCTTAACGCCTTAACGCCAGTCGTTACGCCTTAACAGCTGTCTCAACGCCTTAACGCCCTATCTTAATGCCTTAACGCCCTAGCTTAATGCCTTAGCGCCCTATATTAACTAGCTCTAACGCCTTAGAGCATGTGTGGTACACCTGTACCCTATAGCCCGTAGGGCACATGTGACCTTTAAACCGGAAGTGACGTCACCGGATGTGACTCAGCTCCACGTGACTCCACCTATTCAGGGACAGATAACTCTGGGCGCGGCAGAATGTGACAGAAATTCACCTCTTCCTACTACTGTAGTAGGAAAAAATCAGTCCGAGTTTACGCTATTAAACTGTGGATGTGGCTTACCGGACCAGTGTTTTACTGAGTTCTGACTAAGTTATATGTTTAGGGAATGGACTGGCTACTTGGTTTTTGTGGTTAGATTATACAATTCCATACGCATGAATGTATTATCAAGCATTCTGGGTCACAATCTGCGAGATAAGTCGTTCACGTGGTTTTAAAATTGTTATTTGTGGTGCATTCGGCACCCACACTAGCAGATGGCCGCCATATTGGATTTCCAGTTAACTGATGCATGAGAGTGTTCCAGAGTAATTGTAAAACATTGGATTCATGGAATTATCTGGAAGAACCTCAGTCATAGATTTGCTAGCTTAATCCGAGCCGAAAACACACCATAATAATAAAGTATGTGTATTTAAATGGTTAATATTGGCGGCCATCTTGAAAATGGCCGCCATCTTGGATTTTCTGATGGCTCAATTAATTTTCTTGAATAAATATCCAATGGGGATATTTTTACCAAGTTTCATGCTTGTATCACCATTTGAAGTGTTATACTGGTTATCCGCCCCACTATAAGGAGCTAGGTATATGTGTGTCAGTGGGAGGTTGTGTGTGTAACAGTTCTTCTGCACGTAAAGGGTATTGTTCTTGGGATGTTTCTTTGTTTAGAGAATTGCTTGAATTTCTCATTAACAATATCTATCTGAAATACCATAAACCACCAGTGTCTAGGTATTCCTTTGAGCACAAATTGTGCTCCACTTTCAGCAGACCTATATCTATTCTCTTATGAATATGCCTGTAAGACTGTATGCAGAAATTGTCAAAGATAACCATCACAAAGCCTGTTCCTTCTCATTCACAAAACCCTACATAAACGACCTCGTGCAGCACTGGATAATCTCTAAATTAGTGATGCTGTGAAGGATATTTACTCCCCTTCACTGGATTTGAATGAAACCATTGCTATCATATCATATCTGGATCTTTACAAAAATCACCAGGGCTTTCTTTCACGTCGACTTGACAAGAGAGATGATTACAAGTTTGACATAGTTAACTACCCATTTCTGGATAGCAGTATTCCCGATGGACCTCCATACGGCGTATACATCTCACCTGGTAGCATTTGTTAGATCATGTGCAGACTGTGATAATCAATGCCACACAAGTGCCGTACCACCAAACGCCTCCATGCGAAGTTTCTCAAGTTCTGTATTAAATATTGTTCACCGACGGCAAAATACGATGCTAGTGTGCAAGTTGTTTGATGCTACATTTCCTAATCTATGTCTGATTCTGCTTAACCTGAGGCTAGGGGCCATTTCAATATCATGTGTTTCACATCTTCATGGTGTTGCAATGAACAGTCACCATTAAAGTGTGACGGAGATATATACTCTAAACACGACTTGGAATTCATTTGGATAGAGAATAATGTCATGTCTTGCTGAGATCATTGAAGACTGTTGACCGCTTCTCTCTTGCAGAAAACCATCTTGTGTTTTATATTATTATTATATTTTATACACACTGGAATTGATGCCAACTGTCATAAAAATAGGTAAATCAATTTCACAATCTTTGAGCAAAAAAAAACAGAGCTATCTAAAGAACCAGTCATGGCAGCTATTGTTCTCCAATTTAATGATAGTGCTTTTACAACTAGAATACGAGGTTGCGCATCTGAAAACCCCTCGGCTCTGGGCGACAGCCATTCATAATGTATTCAATTTGAACCAAGAAGTCAGGAACACCAAGCAGTCAAGTGACAAATATAAGCTTACAGATTGTCAAAAATTTTGCAATTAGAAATGACCCCTAACATTTCCGTCCAATCAGAGAAAACAGTATTCATTACATGAGTCTCTTGATGAATCAATGATGTATACCAAATTTTACATCGAGCATTTGAACAGTATCAGATACAGAGATCATTAACGATTTTGTATAAATTAAAGATGGCCACCCATCCTTCCCGCCACTCAGAGGAACTGATGTGATTATTCATTGCAAGTCTCTTGATACATTGATGCTATATATCAACTTTCGTATAGAACACTTAAAATGGTATCAGAGATATATATCATTTAAGATTTTGCATAAATTAAAGATGGCCGTCAAGGTTTCCACCGAATCAGGGAAACTGTTTTGGTCATTCCTTTGAAGTTCCTTGATGCATCGATGATCTGTACCAAGTTTCGCATTGAACAGCGATATTTTACCCGAGATACACAAGATTAATGGTTTCACATAAATTAAAGATGGCCACCATGGTTTTCAACCAATCGGATCCAGATTCAACAGGGTTCTGTGTCACGAGCATATGGATGTGCACTCCAAGTTTGGTGTGCCTAGGGCAAGTCGTTTTAAAGATATCTTGGTAACAAGAAATCTGTGATGGTTTTGCATAAATTAAAGATGGCCGCCAAAGTTTCGAACCAATCGATTCCAGATTCAATAGGGTTCTGGGTCACCAGCATATGGATCTGCATTGCAGGTCTGGTGTGCCTAGGGTAAGTTGTTCTTTAATCTTGGTAATGAGAAAGGTGTGACGGACAGACGGACGGATGTACAGGACGACGACAATGCAAATACGCTACAAATGAAACTCAAACGTCTGGACATTTTAGCCCAGGTTTCTTTGTCATTCAGAGATTAGTTTGGCAGGTGCACCCTCACTAACAGTCCCTTTCCGCCACCTTGCTCTTCTACTGTCGGTGTAAAGGTAGACCATGGTACTAACGATGACGGTTAGGTGGGGCCTCTACATAATCTGCAGGTGTGAAACATTAAAAAGTTGAAAGAAAACACCGGACACCTCAGTTACTAGTGCAAAGCATCAATCACTCAAAGGCAATTTATTCAAAATCCTCTCCAAATGATTCTGCAGATTTTCATATATACAAATTAAAATGATCACAATGACTGTATCTGCAACTATTGGCGGACGCAGAACATTTCTTTGGAATTAATAGGTTCAGTGGGCGAATATGATTTGTTATGAACACTTACATACAAAAGTATCAAAGATAAGCAATTTATCAACTTTAGCAATAAATTTCATTTGATGATCAAAATAAGCACTTGGGACTGAATCAAGAAATTGATAGTTTATCAGATTTTTTATTTATCAATGTATGGTAAATACCTATAATAATTCAATCACAGGAAGTCAAATCTTTCAGTACAATAATAAGGGAGTTATAAATTTTTTAGCACAGGAGGTTGAAAACATGGTTCTAAATCATGCATATAAGCCATTATTTATTTGTTATTTCAATCAGTTTAAAGGGTGATCAAATATATTAGAACAGCTGATTGAATTCTGACCCAAATTTGGAGGTGATTGAATTTTGATAGGGGAAATGAATTATTAGAGGGATTACCATTCCAGGTATCAATTTTTTTATACATGTACTTTCTATGAAACCTCTGCTCATCCAGAAATGACCAGAACAATTGTATGAAGGTGTAACTTAAAATTCTTCCAAAAGGAGAACGACTGATTGAATTTATGGAGTATATTTAATAGTAACTTCGGCTATACCCATGAAACATAAATAGGTGAGAATAAAGAGTTCAATGAAATCATAAATGAAACAATGAATATAAACGTAGGCATGGTGGATCATAAACATGTATAAAGAACTGTGAAAGGAGATGGTACAACAAGACAGGATTTTGGCCTATACATGGTGCGGTTGAAATTGAAAACATAACACGTCCTAAAAATAATTGTGTTTTAATGAAACGGCAAGAGAAACTAGAGCATAGTCTGAAGGATGCACACATTTGATCAAAATGATCAGTAAGGCTGCTTACAAGATACATAGATACAAGGGCATAGATACATGGGGGTGGTTAACGTTTCACGAGTAAGCTGAATGGGATTGTGGCAGTGGAAATCATCAGTAAGCATGCTTACAAGATACCCCCCGGATGCACATTTGATAGGAATTGATGAGTATTTGTAGAGGAATATAAGTATACATGTTATGAGTGGCGGCACAGTATGTAACTAGTTGACAATGAGACCTCGCTCGGTTGGAGTGCGGTTAACGGATTGTCTATGCATGTGTCGTGACGATACTCAGATGAGTTTAATGGATTGTTCAGAAAATTGATGTTAATAATGATTGTTGAGAATGGGGTTATGCAGGCATATTGTGTTTTACCTAACTGTTGTTACCACTAGAACCGTGTAGACTTGAAATGGGCTGTTGCAACAGATAGGCGAATTACTGTCATCTGGATAACCATATTGAAGAGGAAAAGGAAGTAAATGGGAAGTGAAATATTAAACTTACTACCTGTAGACGCATATGCAACATCCTGAGCTAGGTCTCATGGTATGGCAGCTACATACAAAATTTGGGAAGAATCTAATCAGCCGTTGTCAAGTTATGCTCCAGAAATGGAATGTTACAGACCAACTGAGAAAATTCTGCCCATAGGTGGCGCCACCTGTAGACGCACATGCGCCAAACGCAATCCCAAGCAAGGTCTCATGGTAAGGTAGCTACATACCAAATCTGAGAGGAATCCAATTAGCTGTTGTCAAGTTATGCTCCGGAAACGAAATGTTACGGACCGACAAGAAAAAGTTTTGACCCTAGGTGGCGCCACCTGTAGATGCACATGCGCCAAACGCAATCCCAAGCGAGGTCTCATGGTATGGCAGCTGCATACCAAATTTGAAAGGAATCCAAGTAGCGGTTGTCAAGTTATGCTCCGGAAACGAAATGTTACGGACTGACATGAGAAACTTTTGATCATAGGTGGCGCCACCTGTAGACGCACATGCGCCAAACGCAATCCCAAGCGAGGTCTCATGGTAAGGTAGCTACATACCAAATTTGAGAGGAATCCAAGTAGCGGTTGTCAAGTTATGCTCCGGAAACGAAATGTTACGGAATGACCCTAGGTGGCGCCACCTGTAGACGCACATGCGCCAAACGCAATCCCAAGCAAGGTCTCATGGTATGGTAGCTGCATACCAAATTTGAGAGGAATCCAACTGGCGGTTGTCAAGTTATGCTCTGGAAACGAAATGTTACGGACGGACGGACGGACAAGCTGAAACCAGTATACGCCCCCTACACTACGTGTCGGGGGGTATAAATATGTAAAAGTTCTAGCTCGATTGCGTTATGATTATAGTTATGATTTGAAATTAAAAGGGTACCTTGGTCGGACCAAAACAATTTTCCAGCAGCGGAGATATGCCATCAAGCATCACCAGGTTAAATAGCGTGTCCTTCGTGTCTGAATTTGTGGTTGACGGACTCAATTTAGACCCTTCATTCACGAAATAGCACACGATGCAGATTTCAATTTCATGTCTATAATTATAATGCAATCGAGCTAGAACTTTCACATATTGTATACATATATTTTCTCTTGCTGTCACAATAAAACTTGATTATTTTTAGGACACTATTTTTTCTATTTCAACCACACCATGTATAGGTAAAAGTCCTGTCTTATCGTATTATCTCCTTTGCCAGTGTTTTAGAAGACTCCCTGATACTTTTGCAAGTTAGCAATGTCTCCCTCCCCCCACAAACCCACCCAGAGCCTCTTCTATCAGATCATATGTGCTAAATTGTCATGGTCAAGTTGGAATATTTTCAATTTGATTTCAGATTTTAGGTTTCCTTAAACCACATATTGATGGACTTCAAAATCAGCAGGCTTCTTCCCCTGAAAACACACCCATAAAACACATCTATATAGTTTAAGGTTGTTCAGTGGAATACTACTCAAGATATCATGCCAGGGTTCATACACTTCTATTCAATGAAAATTCCAGGAGTTTTCCAGGAGTTTTTCAAGCTGATATAGGTCATTTTTAAGGAGTTTTCTAGCACTATATTACACAATTTTTGACATAAATATATTAATACACTGCTCATAGGGAAGAGATGTTGGTGATCATTGGAACTACAAAATGTTATTTTCCAGGAGTTTCCAGGACATAAACCTTGCACTTTTCAAAATGGATTTCAAATACACAGGAATATTTTCGAGCTGTGACCCAATCTGATTTAATTGAACGAGATCCATTAATCGGATTTGGAACACTTTATATCTCAGGGTAGTTCAGCAGGTTAGGCTGACCCTGCTCTCTAAAATGGAGGTAAAAAAGTTCGCTTTCACTCAATAACTTTTGATTCCTTTTTAACCAAAGCTTCGAAACTTCAAGCGCATTGATCTATCCATCGTTCCATGTCCTATAGTAAAATTAATTTGCCAATTGAAGAACCACTCAATGTTGTTTTTACAGCACGACAGATATTTGGCCTATTATTATACAAATTAGATGACAATTTAGTTATTTATTGATTGGGATATATATGTCTATGTGCATCTGAAGAGGATTTTGCTGAATTCCTTATGTGAACTGATTTATTGAGGAAAAACAGCATTTTTTACCTCCATTTTAGAGAGCGGGATCGCCCTAACCTGTTCAGTGGTCTTCTGATATGAACTGAACTGATGATAGTTACAGTACATCATATTTGCTCAATCAACACAATTCTCTAGTTCCACACATCTGAATCAATTTAGCAAATATCACTATTCAACCGATCAGATTTCTGATTTGTGATGAATTCAACGGAGCACACGGTGACCATCCACCATGTCCACGGAGACAATGGAATGTTTTTGACAACTACCAAGATATTCAGGTTCAGTGTCGACAGGTTCCTTGTATTTCTTTCTTACGTATTTATGTTAAAATTCTGAGAAAAGATACAATATGAAACAATGTTTCAGCACACAATGACATCTGAATGAGACAGATTTAGGCAAAAATTGCCAAGATTAGAAAATACATTGAAGTAGCATTGTTGAAGATGTTTAACATGGATTCAACAGGCATAGCACACATCCTGCGGCGTAGATGATATCACAGATTGGCCGGTCCATCTGAGACCTTGAAGGTGTGTATCTCCCTTCTGGGACTTGAATCTGAAAATAGCGTTATGAAAATAGTCAGGTAAACAACAGTACTATGTCACACATACAATTTGGTTACCATGGCAATCAAAATTCACATTCAAAGTTTGTAATCAAGAGAAAACGGAAACTGAGGGACTGATAGTCTGGACATACATACAACAAGGTTGATTCAGGCCAATGGGTAAAAAACAACCAAGAAAGTTATATTTTCTTTCAA
Source organism: Hanleya hanleyi (assembly GCA_036873755.1). Lineage (NCBI taxonomy): Eukaryota > Metazoa > Mollusca > Polyplacophora > Lepidopleurida > Hanleyidae > Hanleya > Hanleya hanleyi. The sequence continues at coordinate 45,617 of JAVTVY010024949.1, read as the reverse complement.
TTTTAGCCTGGCTAAATACAGGTTGCCATATGATGAGGTTTGAAGCCAATGAGCATATATTCAGAGTTCAAAATTTGAGTCCTTTCATTTTTGACTCCTCATTAAAATTGACTATGTATTTTTTTTTCTGATATGTATGCAAATATTTGAAACAGATCTTATATTGTTCATGCCCCACCCCCACCCCCCCCCTTCTCCCCTATCCAATGGGCTATTGAATTTTCATCTAAATTTCTAATATTTTAAGTGGTGAACATACTAATTTAAAATTGGAACGGAGATTTTGATTGTCAAACTCAATGTTATTTTCACTCCTGACATCCAGTTTGGTTGGTGGAGGAAGCTGAAGTACCCGGGGAGAACCACCGCACATCGGCAAGTAACTGGCAAACTTTCACACATGCACCAGCAGGGATCGAACCTGTGCCAGTTCAGCAGTGTGAGGCTAGTGATCACCAGCGTAGTGCCTTCAGGCCCATTTTACAGCACGTATCACGAGATGCGAGCGACATCAAGGCATTATTGGGGCATTTCCACAGCAGGCGAATCAACGACATGCTGCATCAAAAACGTTTTGAAATAGCCTTGGTTCTAATCTTGTCGTGTGTCAAAATTTGTGGTTCTGATGTTGCCGCGACATGATGCGTGCTGTAAGTACGACACCATGAGGCTATTTTTCAGATGTGGTTGTCGCTGTCAAAGTGCATGCTGTGTGACCTTATTATTTAAGTAGTCTTCCTCATACAGGTTTGCTTCATAAACTCTAATTACTTCTCCCACATGTTTTCGTCCACATCACAGAGAGGAGATTAGCTGAAGAATGCTATAAATTACACGTCATTATTAAAGAACACTGATATAATCTAAGATGTACCAAAAAAAAATGGACTGTCAAATATCTAGTCAGTTTTGTATGGATATATAATGACCCTACATCCAACAACAACACGAAATACTTGAATGCCTCCAATATGGAGATAGAACTTTTGATTAAAAATAATCAGCGTCACTTATTGCTATTCAACAGTGGTAAATACTTACATTAAATTTATTGGTCACCCGAGGGCATCAGGTTTTTACCATCTTTGCCTGTGTCTGAAAATACATCAAAATGATATGTGGTATGAATGTTGGGCCATTTATTATTAGACGGGTCAACAGGTGGTGTGCTCGCTATGACAAGAATATGATATGTCTGGAGAAAGGCGGGTTCATTTCTAAATATAAACTACATGTAGATACAGTCGGTCTCATCTGCAAATGAAGAGAAGTGAATATTATTTTATAATTTATTTTAATGAAATAATAATCCCAAGTAATATATTGTGGCAAGGTATCCCCTAGCCAAAACTGGTCCTAAAAATACGGCCTGCAGTTGATAGTGACGGGCGATGAGTATGGATCTCTGTTCGCTATTACCCGTACCATATAACTATTCATACGGATGCTCCCTACCAATTATTTTCAGGAAGCTAATTCCTTCTCCTCCATGCTTGTCACTTTTATTAAAGTTCCAAGCGCTGGTCATTACCTGTACATGAGGCGTTTTCACAGCGACCCCCACCTCTCCCATATTACGGTAAATGCCGTATTGTGTATTTTGGGGTCACTACGCATGTGCACTTGAACAGATATGCACAACATGGTGTCTACCTTAATATGGGTGAGGTGGGGGTCACTGTGAAAACGACTCGTGTACAGCTAATCCCCAATGATGGGAACTTGAATAAAAGTGACAAGCAGGAATTAGCTTCCAGAAAATAACCGGTAAGGAGCATCTCTATGAATATTTATATCGTACAGGTTTAATATAGCACACGGAGATCCATACTCGTCGCCTGTGACTATCAATGGCGGGCATTATTAATAGGAACAGTTCTGGCCAGGTATCCACATGTACCCAAGGATTTATGAAGTCATAGTAATTTGCACTCTGTGATGCTATAACAAGCCACATCTTGTGACCATGTCCACATACCAAATTTGAAAACAATCCGTTAAAACATTGTAAATCAAGTCCGGAAATAAAATGGCAAAACTTGGTGATAAGAGGCACCACCTATAAGGTTTGTTTGCGTTGAGGGAGGGAATTTGGCTTAATGTCACACTCAAGTTTGTTTCACTCATATGGTGACAGTCAGTTTTGGTTGGTGGAGGAAGCCGGAGTACCCGGAGAGAACCACCGCCCTTCGGCAAGTAACTGACAAACTTTCACACATGGACCAGCTGGGCTCGAACCCGTACCGGTTCAGCGGTGTGAGGCTAGCGGTCACCAGCTCGGCCACCGAGGGCCCCTTGTTTGCATTGAATATCATTCCAGGCGATATCTTGTGGCATGGTATCTGCATACCAAGTTTGGAAAGAATTATGCCATTCTAATTTTAATATCCAAAAACAAAACTGGCTTCCAGCTCATGCCACCCATGAGTATATGTGGATGTAACAGAAATACACAAATTGTGGCAAGATATTAAACATGAAGCTGCGCTATCGAAACCCCTCGGCTCTGAACCCCAGCTATTATAATGTAAGGGTGTCTCTACCAATTGATTGGCTTGTGGGAAGAAATATTTACCCCTGGTATTGTAAGTGTACTTTCTTTGAAAAAAAAAAAGTTTTCCAGTCATCCAATCAATAAATAAATGTGATAGTATACTAACATGATATAGAAATAATATGCAAACTGAACATAGGAATTAGTGGATTTTGTTAGACAAGGGGCATAACTCTGCAAAATACTTTCTGACACAACTCATTTTCGATAGGCATCTAGTGTCATTTTCAAAACAGATTTGCAGCATTCTTCGCATTGTGTAAGAGAATAAATCAATAAATCAGTCATCCAATCAATAAATAAATGTGATAGTATACAAACATGATATAGAAATTATATGCAAACTTAACATAGGAATTAGTGGATTTTATTAGACAAGGGGCATAACTCTGCAAAATACTTTCTGACACGACTCATTTTCGATAGGCATCTAGTTCAGGTCAAGAGAAACAACTGTATCACGTTAGGATGTTGTATATGGAACGGTTCTGAAATTATCACAATAACAAATCATAAATTGATTTTTATTTGTAGCAAGTATATAATGCTGGCGAGTTTAATTTGGATTCTTTCATGGTAACAAATAGATAGATAGATTTATTGCTCAGTTTTGTCCATAGGACTAAATTGCATACTCATTAAGACATATGATTAGCTGGTATTTTGTTTACGCGTTTGTATGCTTACGCCCGTTATTTGGCCAGATTTTCCATGAATGTGGAGTTTACCGTACCATAAACCGAAGTCGCCGACTGTAACTTAAGTCTGCTATATTCAACCTCTTTCTATATTTGTGACTACTTGAATTATATTTCCTCTTTCTACTTGCGAAATTTTTATCTAGATTTGAGAGTAAAATTATACAGTCTTATCTTGGTCGATTCATGGAGACTGCTCCATCATGGAGCCGGTCTTCCAGGCTCCATCGTAGGCTGCTATCCCAGTCTCTGCAAATGGTTCTATCTATTGTGAAGGCGTTTGTACGACTGAATGGGATTAACAAGGAAGATTATAATAATTATGTTGTAGACAATCCCCAATGAACGACTTGGTTTTCATTGTGCAATAGGCGTTTCTATCTTCCAGGGTGTTTCCTTGCACGTCCGCGAAGTGAAGGTCAAATCTTCGGGAACCTTCAAGATGCAAGATATTTGTAAATGGGCCATGCACGAACCCCGTTATTGGGAGTACTGCGCTACGCCTCGTAAAATAATTTTAAAATTATATACCCTGATCACCCCAATATTTGTTCGTATAGCTTAATTCCCTCAATATTCTTTGCGTCATATTCTCTGAAGGATGATACCACATCTTTCTTTCTTCTGCTGGGTTATTGCACCAGGCTGACTTAATTGGTTGATGTAGGATATTTCACCATCAGTGGGCAATTTGACCTGAATTTGTAGCCTGATGTAGTCTGTGATGAAATGTTTGGATGTGAAATAGGATACACGTTAAAGGCCACAGTTTACATATATCTATAACAATATACTGAATTGTGTGTATTGAGGCTGGCAAGTTGGTAATAGCAGTGTAGATAAATGCACTAACAAATGATGGCAAATTAGCATTTACTATTTCATAAAAACAATTACGGATGGCATATCCCACCAGATTTTGTACTGTGTTATATATACAGTGAAACTTACAGCCAAGGGTTCCCGATGGGCATGACAGTGCACTCGCTGAGCCATCAATAAATAATAAAAAAAATAATTATAAATCAAATTTCATGAGAATTCGGTCAGCTCAGAACTTGCTGGTAACAATGCCCTAATGCACGTACGTTCATGCCAAAAATCAAGGTTCTAATGTCAACGGTTCTCCTCATTTTGCCGACGAAAGGATTCGGGATGGACTGACTGACTGCCTGCCTCACTGACTCACTCATTACCGGACAATTTGTGATCTGTAGCCTACATGTACTTCATAGGAAAAAGTGAGAGAAGAATAATAAACACATTCATGATTGGGCGGCAAAAAATTTACCCATCAAATGACCAAATCATTCCTAAATTCATCAGGGAGTTGACACAAATGCTGCTAATAAATGAACAGCCAGAAGACAGTATAAACCAGTCGATCAAACTGCAGTAAATTGTAATTTAACAACCCATTATCAGCACAGCTTCTAATGTATTTCATATGATGGAATTTTTATTGACGCAGAGGGCTCTCGTAAGAAGGAGATTGACCTCTTAATAGTGATTCAGCCAGACGATCACGAACATGATTTTATACGGACAGTTTATATTGTCAGCTACCACAGCACGCCAGGGAGCTATTAAAGGGACATAATTTGCACAGCATCTTTTTATGCTATAATAGGAATATCGATTCCGTGTTAACCGCAAAGAAAAAGCAATACATTACAGTCTCCCAAGCGCCAATTCTAGCTGTTCAACAGTGTCAATAATTTCTTACTGATTTCTTTAGGGGTTTCATTACATTTTAGACACAAAAATCTTGATGCTTAAAGTGTAACTGAGATACTTTTGCAAGTTTATGTAATATCCAAGATAATCTTCCAAATTATAGAATTTATACCTGATTTCTTGTTTTATGACTTTAATTTTAACAATTTCAATGTTATTAAACATATTGTAGTGAACAGTGCCACAAGCATGTCGGAACTTGTGGCATTATTATTGAACGATAAACCATGTCACAACGCAACATTGTTACAAAACTGTTCCATTCTCTGCATTGCCGCGATGTCCCGCAGACAGTGCAGGACACTCAAAGTACGACGTCATTAACATCAATCATCTCTGACGTTAAAAGGGGCAGCACAGAATTCTCTCTCACTGTAGAAAGCTACCTTTGAATCCTCTGAGACAGAATACGAGTAATTGTTGAGGGAAAACTTTACTACGTTTTGTTAATATTCACATTGTTATCTTGAATATGACATACACGCACATAAGTGCCACAGTTACCCATCTAACAGTCACATATACAAGCACTACCTGAAAAATACGAAGTTGCGCATCTGAAAAACCCTCGGATCTGGGGCAAAACTAGCCAATCATGTTTGGTGCTACATACATAAATGTAGTCTTGAAATGGGTAACAGTGCAACATGCCCGGACAGAAGCCATTCTTAATTCTTTTTATTTGAACTCTACCCCTGATGTACATGACCAAGACAATACCCTTCAGCCAAATTTTGGCCGAGGGGTAAAAAAAAAAGCATTTTTAAAAAATCTCGTATTTGACCAATTACCTTATCATTTTTGTATGAATGATAGAATCTAAGAAATAACATGGACTTCAATGGAATTTCATTCAAAAATGTCAATCAACAAGCTATCTTATACAAACCAACATGGTGAGCTTTCAATTTCTTTGGTTATATCTTTACTACATGTATTAATGATTAAAACTGGCACAAAATATCAAAATAAAAACTTATCAAATATTGTACTGACAAGCAAACAGAACTGCTATTCACATTCTTACCTCTATGACATTTGAAAATAGGTCAAGGTCAGTCTGAAGTGAGTGTGTGAGTGAGTAGTAGGGTTTAGCATCGTTTTCAACCTTGTTTCAGTCATATCACGACGGTGCCTAGATGTGACAGAACATGGGAGTGTGCTCACAGTTCCTATTACCCTGGACACTGATCAGCTCAGCCAGTACAGCACCGGGTCACCCATCCAAGTATTGACCTAGCTTAACGTTGCTTAACTTCAATGATCTGATGAGAACCGGTGTGTCCAATACTATAAGCAGTACCTTCAGTCTAAAGTGAACTTGACCCAGAAGCCTTCATAGGACACAATTGTGCGAAATATCATCTCCACTCAGATCTCTTTGTTATTGAGATATTGTGTATTCACATTTTGATCACTGTGACCTTTGAAAATAGGTCAAGATCAGTCTGGAGGGAACTTGACCTAGAAGTCCTCACGAGACAGCATTGTGCCAAATGAACATGATCAATATAGTCTCTTTTGCTCTATTTTCTCCTCAGATATTGCGTTCACAAGGGACTATCGCTGCTAGTAACATTTTGACCCTTTGAAATTAGGTCAAGGCAAGGTCAGTACGAAATGAACCTGACCTAGAGGCCTTCAAAAGGAAGCATTCTGCCAAATGTCCAGTTCCTAGCTCACTTCGTTATTGAAATATTGCATTCACGATGTAATTCACATTATGACCTCTGTGACCATTGGAAATAGGTCAAGGTCAGTCCTGAATGAACTTGGCAAAGAGGATCTCATAAGACAGCACTCTGCCAAAGTTCAAGGCTGTACCCCTCTATGTTATCAAGATATTGCATTCACAACATTTCGGGAAGACGGGCAGACAGACAAACCGTATATTCATAGTCTCCTCCATTGAACTTATGCGGTGAGGCACAGTGAAGGCAAACATGTAATGTGAGAGGAATAGACTCCAATCATTTTTTAACAATAGGGAACGTTACTAGACATCAATTTATCGGATGGATTATTACGGTACTCTGCAATCTATCCAAAAAGACGGAATCGATACACATTAATAGGAATAGATATAACCTTCCATTTTTCATGCAATAATTTCCAACAAGCTGAAAATTCCGATGCAATAAGATCTGTAAAGTGGATGGATGGAACGATCTGTTGGACTTTTACACAGGTGTCCACTATGATTCATTTAGACAGGTAGATTGAGGTGCCCCTTAATTAACAGAACAAAGAAGCGATCAGAGATGGCTTGGATATGCTTCACCCAGCCACACAATCAGCAATTGCCGAGGTAAATGCCGTGGCATAATCAGTTCGCGTTAAATAGAAATTATTTTAATATGACATTATTTTTGCCACGGTGATTTTTCTGAATTGTGTGGGCTAGCTGCTCCACCTCACCCCTCCAGGATGTGGGGTTAGAACATGAACACTCCCATTTACATACTGTTAATCACTTCCAAGGTATTATCAAACTTCTTTACCAAGTACCATAGTCAGAAATCAGTTTAAACTTGTATACTGATGTTGAAGATGAAGGGCCATAACCTGATAGTGTACATCTACAATGCAGCAAGCATCTTCCATGTAAGTTTCAAAGTTGTCAATCAAATAGTGACCAAAATATGGACTGGGCAAGTTTTTTAGTTGCTGATCAAATAATCATCGAGATTTAGACTGGACAAGCATACATCTACGTTGATGATAAAGTGCCATATCTCTGAGACAAATAAACAAAAGGTAGCACCTTTGAGACTAACAAGTTTATTTCAACATGAGCTTTCGTAGACACAAGCCTACTTCCTCAGATGCATCTGAGGAAGTAGGCTTGTGTCTACGAAAACTCATGTTGAAATATCTGAGGAAGTAGGTTTGTGTCTACGAAAGCTCATGTTGATAGGTCATGTTGTCAAGGTGCTACCTTTTGTTTATTTGTCTACTACAAAGACTAACACGGCTACCCCAAATCATTCATATCTCTGAGGAAACTCATCAAAATGATCCTTTCCAGATTAAAAAGGGAAATTTGATTCCTTCTCTCATTATTCTCCAAGAGAGATGGTCACACACTAGCTGTTACAGTTTCCTCATTATCATTCACCTTGAGCTGTCCGTCAGACAAGGATATCAGATTCCAGTGTTTTTAAATCGACATGCCATCTCAGCATAAGTTATTCTATTATTTAAGGTAGATAATCATGAGCTTGTATAAAATATCAAAAGGATTCATGACTCCCACCCACACATACAACCATAACAGAAAATTATGATTATGACGTTAGTGGATCGGAAGAAAATTAATTTGCTTTCGATCAGTGGCGAAAACTATTGGGAGTAAAAGTGCTTTTCCATAATTTATTTTCATTCTCAGTGAGAATTCAAGGGTCAGAAGGGGTGTTTTCATTTTTGAAATTAGAAAGAACTTTGAATATTCTTATGTGTCACCTTTAACAACTGCTGATCTGTGAAGTGTTGAAGTAATGAAAATAGGTCAAAGCACTTTATTTAACAGCTCAGATGTATTATATGTGTGGTGTACCTAGGGATGTTTAGTCAGAACATGTTTAATGATATAGCACTGGAAGTTCATTGAAGGATGTCATATGCTATTTCGACGATTCAGCTAGTGAGGCGCAGTTAGATTGCTGAAAATAAAATATGTACAACATGTTCACCATTTTACATTTTGATGATAGGGAAATGCTTGTGTAGGTTGCTCAAAGTAATTTTGAGACAAAAACACCTATTTTCTGTGTAAACATATGAAGACTGACCATACCCAGATGAGCTTTAAAATACGTATTGTTCCGACATGTAACTGTGGGGAAAAGTCAGTTCTGGTTATCCTCGCCATAACAATACATTCTTGTTAGTATGAAAACTAGATGAAGCCAGGTCACACATCTTCCATACAGTGCTGGTCCATTACAGAGGATTCCAGGCATATGATACCAGCATATCTATCATTGACAACAAATGACATGCTCTGATGCAGCCACAACATCAGGTGTACCCCCCAAACTCTTTGCATCAAAGAATAATCTCGATGTGTACATGCTAACTTGGAAATATTATAATGAGTTAGCGACAAGATCTCTCATTGGCTGTTGCCTCATTTGATGCAGACAATACTTCAGCAATGGGCGGGCGTAGATTACATTTTGGTCCACTTCCCCCGGCTTTAGTTTGATTGACCGTGTTTATTCCCAGCAAATTTCAAATAGCAGATGTGATTTCAAATAGCGCCAAGGTTGTGCAAATTTAGAAATTATATTCTGTTATTTCCAGTAAATGGTACATGTAACGAGATTTAACAAAGAAAAGAAATTTACCATGAAAAACAGTTGTCTTGTAATTGAAACATGTTCTTCGTAATCTCTAGAACAACATAACATGCAGTCCACCATTGAAACTTTTTTCTTTAACTCTCACTAAAACTTGCAAAGAAATTCATAAAAGTTCTTAAACTTCATACAGAATCATATTCAATACAGGTAGCCATCCATAAGTCAGATTTCGTGCGGTCAATACAGTGTTAACTCCAATCTTTCACATGAGCACCGTTTTCTCTACACGTGTCCGTCAAAAAATAATACAGCATGCAACACTGAGGGAGATCTTGGTACCATAGTCTCGCTAAAACTCGTGGCCTACACATCTAGCGGTACCGTAATGGACACGGAACCACCATTATGCCCATCATCCAGTCAGGTATACCCATGCTGATGATGATCAAGGCTTGAGAAAGAGATTAACACCGTCTGTACCGTATCGGTACCGATAGAAATATAGTTCAATGATTGCCTGTCGTTGGCATACAAAAATGAAGACCATATTTTGATCATATTATATCTTGTTTGAAAGCTTGGAGTATAATCGTTGAAACCATGTAGGCGATGATAAGCATATTCGCTTCATTCATATTCATGACAGTGTTGATACCAGCTTGGAACTGTTAAAAATGCCGGTACGGAGGGAGTTAAAGGAAAACGTTACCTTGAGCACAGGTTTGGGAATGCTCAATAGATCACAAAGATGATTTCTGATTGGACGCACAACTTCCAGATTCTCATCCCTACAAACAAAATGAGATAGAAAACAAAATCAGTCAAAGTATAGCTACAGCAAAGTCCTACTCCAATGGTGATGTGTATGCTGCAAGCATTTTACTACTGTCAGGTCTGTAATCTGCCCATGTATTTGAAAGCCACAGCTTCCCTATGAGGCAAAGCTATGGCATAAATAGGCATGTAGTCCTGTATTCCATGTAAAGTTAGCCTGAAATAACTGGCTGTTGAAGGACAAGGCATTTATATGCGGGGTGCCGATGCGTACAGCCATAATGACACTGGATTCAAGTGAGACGAATTATATTGAGAGAATATTATATATGAAGGAAAATGAGATCAGAGTGAGATCGAGATGTCTCTTCCAAGTTGTAGATAGTAAGATGCATGTCTGGTGTACATCGAGAAAGTCTGTTAAGATAGAATTTAAAAATAAACCCAACTTCATCAGTTTCAAGGTATACCTGAACTTTGGTGCCAATCCCTAGCCTCAAAATGGAGATATCGCAAAGACAATAAAGGTTGAGGGACAGATAGTTGGACAGACGAACAAACTTGCTATCGCAAATACATGACCTTGTCTCAAAAAGAGTGCATAAAAACTTGGCAGCATTTACAACTACTCATATTTTGACTCTGCTGCTTCTACTGATCACAGATCAAACTAGATTGTACTTGTTGGACTTACCAATTAGTTTCACTAAGGATTTGCATCACCTCCTCCATATGTTCGTCAGGTACTATGTCATCATACGTGACGAAAGCTTCGTATAGTTTGTTGGCTGTTGTCTTTCTCACCTATCAAACAGAGGAAATGTTCAGTGTTCAGAGACCGATTGAAAAAGTTTTCAGGTCTGCCATTGAATGTATTGCAGTATTAATTCTACACGCTGAAATCGGTGACCATGTCTATCTCTTCTCCGATTGGCACGAGGACACCCCTGATCAATCCCTGAAAGCCCCACAGGGCCGTTGATAAAGGGATATAACTCTGTGGAAAATCACCGAAAGGGATAATACGAAGCTGCGCATCTGAAAACCCCTCGGCTCTGGGTACATTCATAATGTATTCAATTTGAACCAAGATGTCAGGAATACCAAGCAGTCAAGTCACAAATATACAGATTATCACAAATTTTGGAATTAGAAATGACCCCTAAGTTTTCCGTCCAATCAGAGAAACCGGTATTCATTACATAAGTTTCTTGATGCATCAATGATGTATACCAAAGTTTACATCGAGCATTTGAATGGTATCAGAGATAGAGACCATTAATGATTTCGCATAAATTAAAGATGGCCGCTCATCCTTCCTGCCACTCAGAGGAATGGAATTGAAAGTCTCTTGATACATTGATGCTGTATACCAAGTTTCGTATAGAACACTGAAATGGTATCAGAGATATACATCATTAAAGATTTTGCATCAATTAAAGATGGCCACCAAAGTTTCCGCCCAATCAGAGAAACCAGAACTGTCATTTGTCGTAAGTCTTTTGATGCATCGATGATGTATACCAAATTTTACATCGAGCACTTGAACGGTATCAGAGAACGAGATCATTAATGATTTTGAATAAATTAAAGATGGCCGCCCATCTTTCCCCCCACTCAGAGGAACTGATGTGGTTATTCATTGCAAGTCTCTTGATACATCGATGCTCTTGATACATCGATGCTGTATACCATGTTTGGTATAGAACACTTAAATGGAATCAGAGATATATATCATTAAAGTTTTTGCATAAATTAAAGATGGGCACCAAGGTTTTCGGTCAATCAGGTCCCGATTCAAAGTATCTGGATGTATCGATGATGTATACCAACTTTCATATAAAACAATTGACTGGTAACAGAGATATGTATCATTATCGATTTCGCATAAATTGAAGATGGCCTCCAGGATTTCCAGCTAATCAGAAAAGCTGGTAAATTCAATGAAAGTTGCTTGATGTATCGATGATGTATACCAACTTTCGTATTGAACAGTTGAATGGTTTCCGAGATATGGATCATTATCCATTTTGCATAAAATTAAAGATGGCCGCCAAGGTTTCCACCCAATCAGGTCCCAATTCAATAGGCTTCTGGTCCTTGACTAGGTAAATAAGCATACCAAATTTGGAATTCTTCAGTGGAACTGTTTTCCGGCTATCTCGCTCACGTACGGATGTACGGACGGACGGACGTACGGACAGACGGACGTACAAGACGACGACAATACCCCATGGCCAAAATTGGCCGAGGGGTAAAAACCTGACCGTGTGCATCTACTACAAATGAGGCACTTTCCTAAAGTTTTGATGTTGACTATCAAATAGTAACCGACATATCGGCCAGACAAGCATATATTGACATTGATGATAAAGGGCCATAAAGGGGGGAAATCAACGAAACCCGCAAAAACCCTGATAGTGCACATTTGCTAGGTACCGAGCAGCTTCCATACAAGTTTCGAAGTTGTCAATCAAATAGTAGCTGATATATTGTGCATACGGATGGACAGATATCCGAACAGACACACTGACAGAATTTCAACATAATATCTGGGACATTATTATTTGGACACTTACCCTGGGATATTTATGGCACAAGAAAACGAATAACTGGAAAAGAGCCTTATCACGAGTCTCCTTCGCAAACTGCAGCATACCACAAAACCTAAATGATCAAACGATACTTCATCTCAGTGTGTAACATATCACTAAAAACACACAGTAATACAAGTGCAGGGGTTGAAATGTTCACCAAACTCTTCAGAGTACATTCGTCAAGATTTGTCCGGCATACATTTAAAATACATGTAAACTGACTGTCAGTGAATAACTGCAGGACAGTGCCAATTTTCTGCCGGACATAGCAATTTTAACAATAAATAGCAATTTCGACCGCTGAAGGGTGATTAAAGTGATACATGTGTGACATCAGTAATACAAGTGTGACTACAATAATACAAGTGTGACCTCAGTAATACAAGTGTGACCTCAGTGATACATGTGTGACTACAGTAATACAAGTGTGACCTCAGTGATACATGTGTGACTACAGTAATACAAGTGTGACCTCAGTGATACATGTGTGACTACAGTAATACAAGTGTGACTACCGTAATAAAGGTGTGACCTCAGTAATACAAGTGTGACACAGTAATACAAGTGTGACCTCTGTAATACAAGTGTGACCTCAGTGATACATGTGTGACTACAGTAATACAAGTGTGACCTCAGTAATACAAGTGTGACCTCAGTAATACAAGTGTGACCTCAGTGATACATGTGTGACTACCGTAATACAGGTGTGACCTCAGTAATACAAGTGTGACACAGTAATACAAGTGTGACCTCAGTAATACAAGTGTGACCTCAGTAATACAAGTGAGACTACAGTTATACAAGTGTGACCTCAGTGATACATGTGTGACTACAGTGATACATGTGTGACTACAGTAATACAAGTGTGACTACTGTAATAAAGGTGTGACCTCAGTAATACAAGTGTGACTTCAGTAATACAAGTGAGACCTCAGTAATACATGTGTGACTACAGTTATAAAAGTGAGACCTCAGTGATACATGCGTGACTACAGTTATACAAGTGTGACCTCAGTGATACATGTGTGACTACAGTAATACAAGTGTGACTCCCGTAATACAGGTGTGACCTCAGTAATACAAGTGTGACCTCGGTAATGCAAGTGTGACAAGTACATTTATACAAGTGTGGCCTCAGTCATCTCTTTTTTGCACTCAGTTGAAAAAATATCCATGGAAATAAAATAGTGTATATACATAGTGATAGTGAGAATGACAAAAACAAGTTAAAAATGAAAGCATCTAGTCCGTCGTTCATTATTCAATCGTCGTCCATTTAAGAATTTCTAATTATCTCTAAACCGGTCCGTAACCATGGCAATACTCACACATCAGCACTGGCCATGAGCTTCTGTGGGTCACCTGACTTGGCTATCTCTTTCTTACATAACTCTAGTAGTTTATTCGGGAATGAATGTCTGTGGACAAAAGAAACATTTATCACTGGATATTGATGAGGGTATTCCGGGCAATGCATACAAGAGCTTACCACAGCCAGCAATACTTCAGTTAAGATATGTTTAAAAATATGAGCCCTGAGTTCTTTGAGAGATTCCTCTCTTTGGGCAGTGTATGTTTGGGAAGTCCCTCGAAGCACTCGGAAAACAATATTAACAGCCCCTGCAACAAAAGTTAGTTCTAAATCTCATAAGAATCTCCAATAAAAATCTCTGAGCTGCAGGACCTTCTAGAAAATATACTCCACATGAAAATAAATCCATGGCGAGTTGTTTTCAACCAATTAGCTTATGATGCCATTCGCAATTTACTTCTGGAGAGAAATTTCCCAGGGAATGACTGACGAAAAATGCTTCAAGTTGGCCATAAATTCACCTTCTATAGTTAAAACAGTCATAGCGGCAATAGCTCTGAACAATAAACTTTGGTCACCAGAAGGATGGGGATCACAACAGAGAGAGCAAGTTCAGCCTATTCGTGACACTGAATTAGCTTGGAGAGCCAACAGGCTGGAGACCGGATTCCCACCCTTCCTGAAAAATATTTTTCGTGGACTTTCCAAGGGCTTTCCAGGACTTTCAAACATTACATATACAGAGATTTCTTGCATTCTCAATCCTCCCGAACAGCATACAATAAAGGAACCAACAACATAATTAGGGAATTATTTTAGCAAGGCTATTCAAGGGCTCCCCAGGATTGACAGACAAGAATTTTGGATTTCAAGTACTTTCAAGGCCTGGAAATTGATAATATAAACTTCAAGGACTTTCCAGGTTATCAAGAAACTGTGGGAACTCTTTGAAGAGCCAACTGCCAACTTTTCTTTGATTTCTGTGTATCTGCCTGTCACTGTATCAGTACCTACGTCACCAAAGTATGAAAGACTGCTATGTTCTGTTCTGACAGGGAAATCTTTTGTAATGATAGCCTGATCACATGGTATTAAAGTGATGTAAACTGGATATGCTCTATCGATAAACTTACTCTGGTGATTCAGCAAACATATTGAAGCAGCCTCTGGCTAATAGTTGATCTATCATCTTGAACATGGGGACAGAAACTCTGAAAGCATGGAAGATAAATAATTGCATTCGCATCAGACAGTGAAGGTTAGACATGTTAGAGGTTCTACCAATTACCCGCTGTACACTTTGCATGGAAACGTACAGAGAAATTGTGTAAACCACAAGTCCTACAATATCAATTCTGTTGGACCTCCTATTGTGACGTGTGTTACACAAACAACTGGGTATGAAAACATCAACGTCAACAAAGATACTACGTTTTAGCTCTGTGATGACGGAGTTACACTGGAAATGTTGACAAAATTTGCTACGATTCTCACTACAAACGATTGTAATCAGACTCCAACGTCATATTCAAGCAGGTCTCGGCCTTTGCCATTTCCACACGTGAGTGGTAATGGAGCATTCGACCACTCTCAGAAACAGTAAAACACTATTAAAAGTCAAGTATAACCTTTTACAACAATTTAGCATCAAAATTGTATAGGATGTTGGGACCATTTAACAGAATCTTTAAAAAACATTTGGTGCTAACATCTTGTCTCAAATGCTTTTTACAATTTATCTTCACTCGATGCTCTGGCAAATCACAGAGCAATGTAAAAACAACTTTGGTAAAAATTAAGGAATATGGAATTCTATATCTTTCAACACTCCCTGGGCAAGCTCTATATGTTTCAACATTCCTGGGCAACGTGTAAATACACGTACGGGTGAGTGAGTGAATAGAATTTACCATCTTTAATACTATATCGCTTAATGCTATATCGCGGCAAACTAACTAAGCGCGCCACCCAGTCAAGTTGCGTTCCTGCTGCTTCAAAGAAGTGAGTGAGTGAATAGAATTTAACGTCGCTTTCAACAATATTTCAGCTATATCGCGACAAACCAACTAAAGCACCACCCAGCCAAGTTGCGTTCCTGCTACTTCAAAAAAGTACTCTTTGAAGCAGCATGGAACCAGACACCCTCTATCCATCCTATAAAACACTGAGGACAGCACACAAGACACAGACAGGACGCTTACACACTTGGGGCAATAAAGACCAGGGATATTACCGTGCTGGACATCACATTATCAAATTCCTGTTGCTTCTCAGCAAAATGAATTGAAACAACAGGAACAATACATGTACGATCACCCCTAATAATTCGATCACCGGAAGTGCAGCAAAAATGGATCATATCTGGAAATATTCACAGCACTATGCTACAAACTGAAAGTGTCACACTTTGTCATCATATGACTTTTCATCATTGTGAAAGAATTCTTACTTTTTCTCTGTGTTCGAAGAACAGAGTTGAAAACTTCCTGTGATCGAATTATTAGGGGAATTACCGTAATTATTACTGTCGAGGAGCCTCTGAGAAGAACAGTTTTCTAACAGACAGAGTAAATGTATTGACAATGTCTTTAAACATGAGATTGATCTAATCAAAACCCCTCGGCTTTCCCCAAGTGACTGAGACCCATGTGTAGTGTGAATTGGGGAAGAGATAGTTCTATGTGGGATGATCAAGATATACCGGTAGTTGGTTACATTCAGGCATATAGGACAGAAACAGAAAAATTATATATCTTTAAAGGGGCATAACTCTGTAAAATATGGGTCGAGGGGAGCCACTTTCGATAGGCGTCTGACTTAGCACTCTGTAAAATAAGAACGGGGAGGAATAAGCTGTACCGAACACGGATCTGCAGCTATAACTTGTACTTTCAGCTACAGATAACAAAATCGGAGATTATTATATCCAAAAGGGGCATAACTCCATAAGCCGAGGCGAGTAATCCTTTGTTGACTTGTAGAATACAACAATATAAATAAATTTCCAAAATATAGTAGCTATACCGAACACAATTCTGCAGATATAGTTGGTTACATTCAGGCATATAGGACAGAAATAGAAATTAACATATCAGTAAAGGGGCATAACTCTGTAAAGTATGGGCCGAGTGGCGCCACTTTCGATAGGCGTCTGACTTAGCACTACTTTAAAATAAGAACCGAGACGAATAAGCTGTACCGAACATGGATCTGCGGATATAACTTGTACATTCAACTACAGATAACAAAATCGGAGATTATTACATCCGAAAGGGGCATAACTTCATAAGCTGAGGCAAGTAATCCTTTGTTGGCTTGTAGAATACAGCAATATAAATAAGTTCCCAAAATATAGTAGCTATACCGAACACAGTTCTGCAGATATAGTTGGTTACATTCAGGCATATAGGACAGAAATAGAATTTAATATATCTGTAAAGGGGCATAACTCTGTAAAAT
The DNA here is from genome assembly GCA_036873755.1 of Hanleya hanleyi. Lineage (NCBI taxonomy): Eukaryota > Metazoa > Mollusca > Polyplacophora > Lepidopleurida > Hanleyidae > Hanleya > Hanleya hanleyi. Next base: position 28,182 of record JAVTVY010024949.1, on the reverse strand, counting down.
ATGGGCCGAGGGGAGCCACTTCCGATAGGCGTCTGACTCAGTACTCTGTGAAATAAGAACCGAGACGAATAAGATGTACCGAACACGGATCTGCAAATATAACTTGTACATTCAACTACAGATAACAAAATCGAAGATTATTACATTCAAAAGGGGCATAACTCCATAAGCCAAGGCAACTAATCCTTTGTTGGCTTGTAGAATACAAGAATATAAATAAGTTTCCAAAATATAGTAGCTATACCGAACACAGTTCTGCAGATATCGCTGGTTACATTCAAGCATATAGGACAGAAACAGAAATTCATATATCTGTAAAGGGGCAGAACTCTGTAAAATATGGACCGAGGGGGGCCACTTTCGATAGGCGTCTGACTTAGCACTAGATAAATAAGTGTTGAAAATATCGTGGTTGTGTCTCAAGCGGTTTTGCCTAAAATGCGGTAACGGACGGACGGACGGACGGACGGACGGACGGACGGACATACATGGCAATGACAATACCCCGAGGCCAAAATGGCCGAGGGGTAAAAAGCATTCATAACCACCACAATTTGTTACTGAAGAGCAGTTGAAGTGGTCATACCCATTTAATAATTAATAGTTTTGAAACTACTTGATATCAGGGCTGTCTTACCGGTTCACATGTTGGTAGTCTCTGAAAATCTGTAACAAGGTGTTGACAAATCTGTGTAATTCTGGTTCATTGTTGGCCAGAGTTCTGATGTAATCATAGAGAGATGAGCTGGAGGATTTGACCTGTGTAAACACAACATGATCGTAGTAGTACACAACCGAACTTCACATGTATGACAGAAGCAAAATTTTAGAGATTGCTTGACTGTATCCCCCCCCCCCCACAAGCAATTCCAGGTTGTGGGATAAAATTGTGACAGTTTACGTCTACATAATACTTCAACAGGTAAGTATCAAGTCCGGATAAGAATGGACATGTACTCTTTAGCATATAATGCTGTTGAAGATAGAGGGCGATAACTCATAAATAATATCATCAATATAGGGAACAGAGAAGAAAGTGCACTAAGATGGAATGATACTAAGTATTTGAGTTTTCTATCAGATAGTAACCAAGATATGGACTGGACAACAACATATTGAAGTTGACAATAAAGGGACGTAACTCTGGGAAAAATCATCGAAATAGGCAAAGCATTTCACAGTGCACAACTACAAGAATAGTTCGCATCTTCTGAATAAGTTTTGAAGTTGTTGATCAAAAAATAACTGAGATACATCTAGGTAATTTTGGTCATATGGACAGAGTGAAGAGTGGAAGGATGGACGGACAGACTGACGGAGAATGTGATTCCTATGCCTTCCTCTAGTTAGTACATAATAAATCCATGTGACAGTGCATTTAGAATATCATTGCCAATGGTACATGTTAAGTCGATGGGAGACTTGTATATAGAGAGACAAGTTTCATGAACAAGAGAGACAATAAACATTTATAAACAATGTTACTATTTATAACCAAATCAAACCTGCTTTGCTTATGCCTAATCTCCATTAGGAAGAACAATACAAACTGTTAAAAAACGGAAGTTAAAACCAAAAGTTGTCTCCCCCTGGGGAGTTGTCTGCCCCTAGGGGAGCTCTCTCATCCCAGCGAGGTTACTATATAAGCTCTGCCACGCCATTCATATCCTCTTTCTCATTGTAATAATCCGAGACCTGTAGTGTGCAAGGCCGTGGAGTGAGGGGAAGGAAGGGAGGGACAATCAAAGCAAAGCAGGTTTGATTTGGTTATAAATAGTAACATTGTTTATAAATGTTTATTATTTATTGCCCAAATCGTAAACCTGCTTTGCTTATGCCTCACTACCAACATATGGAGGTGGGCACCTCGGCCTTGTTGTAGCTCCAATAGCAGGCTGAGTAACCGCTGGGATGACACAGACATGGGCATAGATATGACACATTAATACTCAACAAGAGAGCCCTGGTCGTTGACGCAAATGGGGTAATTCATGGAGTTGATATAGAAGATACTTATCTTGAGTGTCTCATCCATGTAGCTGTGATCGTGGCCGTGGTACAAACAATATTACCAATACGAAGGAACTCTGGCAGTTGCTTCTATGAGTATTCGATTGATAAGCAATGTATGATCAGGGGAGAGGCGATAGCCGAGCTACCCGCGGCATACACGGTGACCAACTTACACCACCCTCAGTCCACAAACCGTCTTAATGTCAACTCTCTGTGCTTTAGTCCTTGAGGCTTGAACCGGTCTTGTGAGTTGACAGCGGTTGCCCTGAGTCTACTCTGCGTCTGACGTCAACTTCCTGTACTTTAATCCCTGTTGCTGACACTGGTAATCTGAAAGTGTCAGTTCTTTGTACGTTGAACTTGTGAGTTGACCGCAGGTGACTCAGCTGAGATGATCTAGAAGAAGGTCATAGCTTTAACCTGAAATGACACAAGCAAATCTGTAGTAAAGGCAAAGATTAAAAGTCACAATTGTGTCAGGCCTTAATTGATGACTTGAGAGATGGCGGCTGGCAAACTGACCTATTACTTCTGAGTAGACAACATTTATATCCAATTATTTTTAAGATGACACTCTCTCAGTAAGGCACGATTACTAGTGCTGGATGGGTCAGTCCCGTGCGAGACACGAACCCGCGTCCCCAGAGTCTGGCACCAAATCGCCAGCAGCAAATGCAAACGGCCCAGACCACCCGGCCATCTCAGACCTAAAATGATCACAGATATGACAATAATTCTCAACAAAAAAGAACCCTGGTCGGTGACGCAGTGGGTAATTATGGAGTAGTAATAGAAGTTACTTATCTTTTGAGTGTCTTCATCCATGTAGCTGTGATCGTGGTTGTGGTACACAATATTACCAATCTGAAGGAAACCCCGGCCCTGAGGCGACTAAGAGTATTCTTGGTAAGCCAGTGTATGAACAGGGGAGAGGCGATCTACCTGCTACCCGCGGCATACAGGGTGACCATCTTACACCACCCTCAGTCCACAAGCCGTCTTATTTCAACTCTCTGTACTTTAGTCCTTGAAGCTTGAACAGGTCTTGTAGGATGAGTTGTGAGTTGACAGCGGTGCCCTGAGTCTACTCTCCATTAAACGTCAACTGTCTGTACTTTAGTCCCTGTCTTGTACGTTGGACTCTTGAGTTGACCGAAGGTGACTCAGCTGAGATGATCCGGAAGAAGGTTATAGCTTTAACCTGAAATGACACAAGCAAATCTGCAGAAAAGGCAAAGATTAAAACTCATCATTGTGTCAGGCCTTGATAGATGACTCGAGAGTCGGCGGCTGGCAAGCTGACCTATTACTTCTCTTAGGTGATCATTTAGTATGTGGACATAAAATTTCTGAATAGCAGCGATGAAGCCGTAAGCTGGTTGACTGTATAGGCTTACAGCACCGTAAAACTCACCCAAAGAGAACCCGGGTCGAAGACGCTAAGGGTACTCGCGGATTAAAATCAAAAACTTGATTGTAAATGTGGTACACAATACTCAATAGAAGGAAAAACCCAGGTCGTGGAGACGCAGTGGGTGTAGTAATAACCATGTCTAAACCATACTCACCGATGAGACGGGTCTTGTAAGTTGGCGGACTGACCTATTGAGGTGATCATGTAGTATGGTGGACATATATGACTGAAGATGATGCAGCAAGCTGGCGGACTTGCTGCGCTGATGAGAAATGTCCCCCCCCTCTTCTTTTGCAAGTTAATTGACCACGTGCTGGGCAGCCACTAGTGGTCCAAACGTGATCATTCTATCTGATTACACGGACATATCTCTCAGATAGAAATTGGTGAACGTCAAATTTGCCGTCCATGCACAGGACTGGACAATGTCATAGAGGGGCAAGTTCATTCATAAAGGCCATGACGTAGCGATGGCACGAATTTCATGAGAAGAAGCAGTAAATAATAGTGGGGGAGTGTTAATGGCAAAAAGATATGACCACTTATGGTCTTCCTCAACCACGAAGCAATGGTATTTTTTTATTTTTTATTTTTTTTAGTAATGTCACGCACTGCAGACGGTCGAAGAGACAGGAATACGCTGAGCACACGGACCTAAGCGAACAGACTCATATTGGCGATGAACTCAGGAAAGGGTCGAAAGGAAAGCGAGACCAATCCGCCGTCCAGGTCATAGATGATCTCTCAAGAACATGAAGATCAGACACTCTAGACGCCAAATCAAAAACCGCCAGCAAAGCAGTCTTGTAGGAAACAGCTTTGAGAGAGGCGGACTGTAAAGGTTCAAAAGGCGGACGAAACAGAGCACACAGAACCACACCAATATCCCATTTCGGTAACAGCTGGCGAGTACGGCGAGACTGTAAAGCGAAAGCCCGAAAGAGCGCAGAGATATTGTCGTTTAGACTAATGACGATGCCGGAAGAAAAATCGACCATAGAGGTCCATGTCCCCCGCTAGCAGCACCAGTTATGGTGGATTACATCCACCATAACTGGCGCTGCTGCTGCGGGGGCCATGGACCTCTATGATCGATTTTTTTTTGTCGATGATATCTCATATCATTGATAAGAGTGAGATTTGAAAATGGAGATATCGCTGATGAGCTTAACATAATCTAATACAGCGGATGGCACCCATATTGGATTATGCACATCCATAAAACATAATACATGACTGTCCTCTCACTAAGGTCAAGGGACTCCCCAAGTTTGAAGTAGATCAGTTGAATCGTACTCCAGCTATTGTCCGGACAAGATCAAACTGCTTAAAATCCAATGAAATCCAGTATGGCCGAAGGTGGCCATATTGGAGTAAGCACGTCCTTGAAAAACAATCCTAATCCTCCTCTCAACAATGTCAAGGCACTCCCCAGGTATGATGTAGATCGGTTGAATCGTTCTCGAGTTATTGTCCAGACAAGATCCAACTGCTTATAATCCAATATGGCTGACGGCGGCCATATTAGATTACGCACATTGCTGAAAAACAATCCCCACCGTCCTCTCACCAATGTCAAGGCACACCCCAAATTTGAAGTTGATCGATTAAATCGTTCACGAGTTATTGTCCGGACAAGAAAATCTAAGATCCAACTGCTTATAACCCAATATGGCTGACGGCGGCCATATTGGATTATGCACATTGCTGGAAAAAAATCCCAATCGAATCGTCCTCTCACCGATGTCAAGGCACTCCCCAAGTTTGAAGAAGATCAGTTGAATCGTACTCCAGTTATTGTCCGGACAAGATCAAACTGCTTATAATCCAATGAAATCCAGTATGGCTGATGGTGGCCATATTGGATCAAGCACGTCCTTGAAAAACAATCCTAATCCTCCTCTCAACAATGTCAAGGCACTCCCCACATACGAAGTAGATCGGTTGAATCGTTCTCGAGTTGTTGTCCGGACAAGATCCAACTGCTTATAATCCAATATGGCTGACGGCGGCCATATTAGATTACGCACATTGCTGAAAAACAATCCCAACCGTCCTCTCACCAATGTCAAGGCATACCCCAAGTTTGAAGTTGATCGGTTAAATCGTTCACGAGTTATTGTCCAGACAACAAAATTCAAGATCCAACTGCTTATAATCCAAAATGGCTGACGGCGGCCATATTTGATTACGCACATTGCTGAAAAACAATCCCAACCGCCCTCTCACCAATGTCAAGGCACACCCCAAGTTTGAAGTTGATCGGTTAAATCGTTCACGAGTTATTGTCCGGACAAGAAAATCTAAGATCGAACTGTTTATAATCCAAAATGGCTGACGGCGGCCATATTGGATTACGCACATTGCTGAAAAACAATCCCAACCGTCCTCTCGCCGATGTCAAGGCACACCCCAAGTTTGAAGTTGATCGGTTGAATCATTCACGAGTTATTGTCCGGACAAGAAAATCTTACGGAATTACGGAATCACGGAATTACGGAATCACGGAATTACGGAATTACGGACACCGGTGTTTCTAAGTCCTCTCCCCTACTAAGTAGCGGGGGACAAAAACGTAAAAACCCTAGCCCAAGCAGGCCGGAATCCTTAAAAGGTGCCGAGTTGAACTTCATAACACGAGTCAGGAAGTGCATCACATTCTGGGCACCAGGACGAATAAATCCACTGCAGTGACCGAACCCGAAAAACGAACGTAGTGAGCAAGGTCCTGCATAGAAAATGAAAGGCCCTATAGTTGACTATAATGCCAAAGTCTAAAAAGAAACTGGTCCAACGGTCTATACGGGGACGAAGTACTTGATGGAGAGAGTCGAAAAACTGTCCCCCAAAGTACACTGCGAAAAATATTGTGTTGCTTAAACACAAATTTTGTGCTAAAATAGCTTCAACACAAAATGTTTTGTGTCGAAATCAACATGGTTCCGTGTTAAACTTCATATATCAACACAAAATTGTGCTGAGTTCAAAAACAAATTACTGTTGACTCCAACACAATTTTTGTTACTTTCAACACAATTCTGGTGCCAAAATGGCTTCAACACAATCCCCTTCGCAGTGTAACGACGAACCTAAGTAAACTTCGATGTGAAAACCCCGAGATGAATTGATACAAGGGGAAGGTTGACACCGAACGGAAGGACTTCCACTCTCACCGACGACCGACGATGGTGAATCGTAGGAAAACGCCGAAAACGAGGATGAATGAATATAAAATATGCATCTCGCAAAACAATGCGTGAAGAACGGCGTTATTGCGTACCGGAACGTCTAACAGATGTACGAGAACGACGCACAGGTGTATGAGACAACGTGACGGCGTAATGGAACGTCGTCAAGGTGTAACAGAATGACGCAATGTGAAAAACGGGAGAAACGTTGTGTGTGAAAAACGGCGTAGTGATTTCCCCATTTGCTTCCACCTAATGTACATACATGCTTACAATGGAGCAGGATACAACCTTATAAAAGTACGAGAAAACGACGTAACGGCGAGAAACGACGTACAGGTGTACGAGGACCACGAGACGACGTAATGGAACGTCGTTGAGGTGCGAAACGAGAAAGGCGTTGCAAACAGTAACCCCGAACTCAACTGTAATGAAATTAGAAACGCAAAGGAGATGAACACATTAAATGCTCCTAGCGTTAATCACAAACGTAACTGCGCCTGGTAGTAACAACACCGACATCCAGAACAAAGAGATTTCCACGTAAACTAGAAAGATCCTCAAAGAATTTAAAATTCCCGAAGAGAGGAAATACATTTGAAGTCTCTCGCCGGCAGATAAAGTAAGGTCATTAAAATTCAGAATTTGAAATGACCTAACACGAACAAGCTTGTCGAGAAGAAGAAACGGTAAAGAATATTGCTAAAGAGCAGTCTGTTGTTCTTGTAGACTGTACCGATAATCATACTCGGTAGAAAAACCTATAGAACACTTCACGAATTTGCGTGTCATGCTTGCGCAGGGCTCAAAATACAAGAAGACCGCTCGATGAAATAGTCTAATGCTGTCACAGGCAGAAGATTGAGAAGACTTCAGGAGAAGATCAATAAACACTCCACGTGTCGTCGAACGAGAGTATTTCTAAAGATTTCCCGGAGAAATACACTCACACTCAAGCTAATAATTATAAAATTTCTCAGAGAGAAGAAATAAAATTAATGCTCAACCCAATCTGAATTGTAAGTGTAATTCAGTATACAGATGGGACCAATTTGGTGTGAAACATAAACAAATCACAATGTTTAGTAACGGAAATTTGTGTTTCAAAGAATAGCACACTTTCACAATAAACAAGGGTGAGTGAGTGAATAGGGTTTACTCACTCACAATAAACAAACACGTGATCTCTTTTGTTGTTCAACACACCCTTAATTACATAAAGAGAGTAGTAAAGAAGCTCATTAAAATGTAACAAAGCATCGTAGTGAATAGGCTTGAGTTGTGGTTACGAACACAAACGCAACAACAACGTAAGCATGAAAGGCAGAGAAAAACCTCTAAGTTCTCTCTTGATCACAGGATATCAAATAAACATAATAATACTTGATATAACAAGAGATTACATTTTGGTAGGAACAATGAACTGAATGCATGAAAGTGAAACTACCAAAAACTGCAAGTCCGAACAGAAGATACAACAACAACATGGAAATCGACGGACTGCTTATAAAGAATCGGATCTCCCCGGCGGGGAAAACGAACTTCCCGCGTCAGGCGAGGATACTTTTCACAATACTACTGAAGATTTACACAAAATTCAATGCATAAATTCGTGAATCAACGAAACAAAATCCTGTTCGTTTATCGTACAGATCACGACAAAAAAATATCCCAGCCACAATAAGCTCACATACTGACCGATAACAAAACGGGGTCGCGAGAGCCCGTGCTTAGGAGAGAATCGTTGTTGTCCAAACAAAGAAAAACGAGTTTGAACAAGTCAGACCACTTATACAAAAGTCCCACATCAAACACAGCGGGCCGAAACTCATTGTTTGTGTGGAGACGCGATATTGAATACACACTGTCTACCATCACGCAGGACTGTGTTATTAGTTGAGCGTGAAATTTCATATTGACTTTTAGAAAACATCGTCAGACGTTCATTTCAAGATATAGAAAAATCATGGCTAAAATTTTGAAATCTCCGACAAGAGCAAATTATTTTAGCGACGTACGTCCGAAGACACTAAACACGTGGCTGACGGTAAAACAAACCGTGTGAGGGTCTAAGCGAGTCCAAAAATTGCCCATACGAGCGACAAAATTTAGAAACAACCGGGATAGAAATGTCAGACAAAATTATCCCAGAAATATTATTTAATTAACCGCAATAGAACCATTGACAAAAGTGACATAGGCGAGATAACATGCGGCGAGGTAGCATTCTTTTGTCCGAAGGAGACAATGGACCGCTCAGGTAAAACCGACCTCGATCTAGAGGCCTTTGTTGGCCTGAACAATGGAACCGGTTTTACAGGGACTCGAGACAAAGGAATACCGGTGGAGGTCAGACTGTCTAGCAGTTGAATATTATCTACCTGTAGGAACGGTCCCACTGGGAGGAAATATTTACAGACGCCGATGAAACCGGACTTTGAAATCTATGTGACAAATCTAAACAGACACCGCCGAGATCCTCGTTGGATTTCATGTCATTCACAAGTGCAATTTCCAAAAGCCGTCTATCGCTCCGATAGAGGGGGATCCTCAGAGGCACGCAATAAATGAGCACGTCGGACCTGGGCATAATTCCTCCAGGCAGACGAATCCCATGACACACTCCGCACACGTGGCTTTGCGATAGCACAAATCTTTACAAGCAAACGAACCGTGTGGGCGTCCAAACGGGACAAAACTTGCCCACACGTACGACAAGAATTAGAAATCGGAACAGAAACCTCAGACATAACTAAAGTAAGAAGATTTTCCGAAAAAGAAACTACAAGTCAAGCAAAAAGGATATAACCGTTGTTACAACAACAACACAGCTGTGTTGCTTTAACACTTCCTTGATGTGCACTGCTCGAGTACAAACAGAGAAAGAGGATAGGAATGGCGTGAGCAGAGCTTATATAGTAACTTCACTGGGATGAATGAGAGAGCTCCCCTAGGGGCGACAACTTTTAATTTTAACTTCCGTTTTTAACAGTTTGTATTGTTCTTCCTAATGGAGATTAGGCATAAGCAAAGCAGGTTTACGATTTGGGCAATAAATGTATTAATTTTTACCATATTTAATCATTTCATGATATTTGTCCAGCATTCTCCTCTCCCTCTTTCCTTGTATCTTTCCTGTTTCTCCAACCTAAGTGTTCTAATTAGACCTTTCTATTTGCTCCACTATTTCCTTGTCTAACCTTAACTTTTCCTTTCTTTCCTCTGCCTTGAACTTCTTCCCCCTAACCGTCTTGCCTTTGCCTCTTTCTTCACTGTAGAGCTCTTTCTGTCACCAACTCCTTTTCTCTCAATGCTATCTTCGATAATTCTACCTCCATGTCTAGCTCAAATTCCTCATCACCTTCTCAACTTCAAGATTCAAATGCTCTCCTATTCCCTGACCATTTCATTCTTTCTCCTACTGGCTGACACAGTAACATTTAAGTGGCTGGCTGAAGATTTTAACTCTGGCTTACCGAACTCATCTAAATCATTTATAGACAGGTTTTACTTCTCTACAAATACCTGAGGATCAAAGATAGAATGACAACTTGTATCACTAAAATTAAATGTGCATTTGAGTTTGACCAAACTCAAACCAAACTGGTTCAGGTCCTGGATGAGCCCCCAATTTTTTTACGCGCCCATGAATTTATCAAAGTTTGCTTTCAAAACAGAGCCAGAAGAAATTTGCTAAATCTGCAGCCAAAGAGTAGTCAGATAAATTTACAACAAAAAATCATATTGTTCAATTAATGATTTTATATAATTAACTAACCAGAAAATAAGCAGTTACAATATGTCACAAACCTTTGGCTTACAAGAATACTGTCAATGAGAGTGGCATGCAGCTTAAATGTTCATAAACAGTCGGTTACAAACCCAATTCAGTCCACTTTCTTTGTAGGGTTGTTTGTATAACTCCACTGACTTACTTTATCTCATGTCCAGTACTGTTGTTCAGTTGGAGGGTTAAAGTAGGATAAGAAGAAAGACCCTTTTCATCAACGCAATTAAGAAATAGTGTTTTCATAGGCGTGCTCAATGTATCTTTGAGGCACGGTTAGAGTAAAGAATTTTATATCTTAGGGCAAGGGCAAAGTCTGCGCCCTAAAATTGTGTTATCGGAACCTAACAGTTGTTATGTTATAACAATGTTATTTTATCATGACATAACATTGACATCAGCAATTTGGTGATACATGCTATGGCGTTACGTTTTGTAACTTTGTGTCTAATTCCGCTTAACCCGGGGCTAGGGGCCATATGAACCCATGTACTTCAAGATCCTCATGGTGCTCATATGAACAGTCACAATCAAAGCGTGACTGAGATACATCATTCACTAGATGAAGACTTTACAACGAATATCATATGGATTAAGAATATTGATCAGTGATACAGATTTGATATTTTTGGAACATCATGGTGTCTTGCCGGCATCATAGAAAACTGTTGGCCGCTTCTCTCTTGCGGGAAACTAGCCTATGTTTATGTGTACTATGGTTGTCTTTTTGACTTGGTGCTAATGTGGTTATTTGGAATATGGAAAAGATCTTTGAATTATGGACGCGGATATTCTTTAATGGACGACGGCTGAATTATGAATGACGGACCAGACGCTTGTAATCAGACAACCAAAAGTAGGAACATATATACATCTGTCAAACAGGAATATTTGAAGTCTCTTAGGAAGGTCTATAAGAATATTCAAGGCACAGTGCATACCAATAACGTCATAGCGAAGCCATCAAACAGAAGTTAATGAACACAGGCATATGAAAGAAACAAACAGTAAGACCCTGCAATACAGGATACAGGGACCATGTATGCAGATTACAGGAACCATACATGGTGCAGCCCATAGTCCCCCCTCTTGAGTTCTGGACTGTTTCCATCCCTTTTGACTCATTTAATATATCTTGTCATGTGTCTACTGTTACGATAAGGTACTCTTGCCCTCCTTTTATTTCTCAATTGTAATTCATTTTGTGCTATGTCAGGGTTCATGCGCAGGAATTCAGATTGAATTCCATGACTTTCCATGACCTTTTATGGACAAATTCCATGACTTTTCCATGACCTATTGGAAATTCTCTGTAGATAATGGGGGCATCGAAAAAATCAGTCTCCCAATATATATACGTATATAAATGAGTTGACATTGTGTAGAGTTCTCCTAAACATAGACAACAGCATCGTTGATTGTTGCTATGTGGTTTTGATATAGTCTTGCCCATGTCCCAAAATGTTTTTCTGCAAATTCCAAGACCATAGTTACCTCCCCTGATGCACACTTGATCGCATTCGTAGACCACACGCGACATTCGACAAATAGGAGATTCGCTGGTCCAAGAAAATCACCTTTTCAGTAAAACAGTCAAGAGAAATATTGACCTGGCTGACATTTTCAAGTTCCATTTAATTTTTCCATGACCTCTCACAAAGTTCCATGACCAGACACAAAACTTCATCACTTTCAAGGCCTGGAAAATCGATTTTCAAAATCCATGACCGCGGGAACCCTGTATGTAGATACAGTAGTTAATTTTCTTTAATCTGGCCTTGCAACAGTAAATTTGTCAACATATTTATCTTTTGTGCGAAGGCTCTAGACAATGACTCAACTCTGCACTTGTTTATTTTATTTTTGGCATAAAACTGTGGAGAATTTTCCATCAAGCTTGAGTGTTATCAGGGAAGCCCTGGAATGTTCCAGGCAGTTGTTTACTACATCATGTATGCCCTCATTTTCTGGAAAGTTCAAGTGAGGTATAAATAGAGTGCTGACAGCAGCAGAGAGAAGTGTAGTAAGACTAGGTTTTCTCACTTGCCAGAATTAGACCATTAACGAATAGTGTCAGATTGTTGCAGGGGAGTGCTTTATTATAGAGTTATCTTCCCTTGGTAGAGGGCGCTGATTGTCCATTAGCCAATCAGAGTAACTCGCGGGCTTGGTAGAGAAGCCAGAGAACGACTTGACCTGGACTGCAAGAGACTGACAAGACCTGCTGACTTCCTCTCTCAGGGTTTTAACCGGCAGGTAAGGCTGTCTTCTATACTGGCTAATATCTAGGTAGCAGAAGTTACTACAATTGGTGTCAGAAGTTAAAGTATTAAGCGTAGATTTGTGGTTATTATTAGGCAAATTTACGTCTTGATGGCGGTCTGAATGCAGTGTCCAGATGGGCGGCCATTTTGAGGTTTTGAAAATTTGGGTGTGAAAATCTTCATTTCCGAGTCCTGACAAACTTGTTGGCTTTCATTTACGATTGGGTCGATATAAACTGAAAGTGTGTTACTTTATAGAAGGGGTTTTGTGGAATTTTGAGCTTCCAGCGAAGTTCTGAAATATTTTTTTTTTTCTCTCGTCGCCATGGTCACGTTTTTTCGCGATGGCGGATTTTCCAAATGAAATTGATCTGGCTTTTATTGGTTGTGAACTAAAGATTATACAGCAATAGTTCTGAAGCAATATATGGAGTAGTTTGACAACGATTGTTTCGTGAATTTAGCCGAGAACTGTCCGTGTTGTATTGTGACGAAAATTGGACCCTTGATAGTCTTCTCTTTCGTCAGATCGGCTTTCTTTGCCATATTTGTCTTGATATAATTTATCGCGAGTGAAGCGGGGTTATTTTGAACTACCCCAGTTTACAATTTGGTTTGAGTTCGCGTTCCTTTTGAAAATTTTGCGAGTTTACTGACACGTTGTTGTTGTTATTTGGAACAACAACAACAACGACAGTAACTTGAAGGGTTACATTCGGGAATAAAAAGGAATAGGATTGTAATTGTTTAGGTTGGTTAGATGGCCAGTGTAGCGGGCAGACTTGCCTGCTGGTTGCCGTAAATATTGCACCTTAGATTTAGCTAGAGTTTTGTGTGATTTGGTGAATTTTGATGTTTTTGTTTTTTTTTCTGAGATAGTATTTGGTAGGGAAAATTAGGAGTAGAAGTTGGGATAAAGGTTTTGAAGGTGCAATATTTGAATGGTTTATATGTTAATGTTTGTGTTGTCATGTATGTGTACCGGTACTGTTTGTGTGTCCATATGTGTATTTTTGTGTTTTGTTCATAGTCCTGTTCTATGATAATTATATTTTGTATGTGCTTGGTTGGGTTGGTAATGTTGGGGTTTTTGGGAGAAGATTTTGAGCATGGGATGAAGTTTTAGTGACTGAACGCGGTCAGATTAGTCATTTCCTTTCGGTTCGGTGGTTCGGTGAGTTTGGGATACAAGGTTATGTACTGCATGACCTTGTGATGTACGTGGATTCATCAGTCATGTTGTTGACAAATTGTGGTTATTCTTGATGTGCCACTGGTATAGTTTTGCACGGTTGTCGTATCGAGACTTGCTCGTGGGAGTCTATAGCACTGTCAATTTCTGTTGACCATTTTTCACTGGTGTGGTCGACTTAAAATGTATAGCAATATTTAGTTTGACTTTGTATTATCGGTCAAACTACGTTGACTTTTCCGGTGGTCGTTTTTTTTAAATTTGATTGGGACATTGACTGAAAATCTATGGCCTAAGGCTAGAGTTCAATTTAGTACTTTTTGGAATTCGCCCAATTTCATCGTCAAGTTCACCTGGCCTGGCCTGGTAGCTATTGCGCGAGGGATTAGCTGGTGCTTATGTTGAATGTGGGGGATTTTCTCTCATTTGATTGAAATTCTTGCTAGCCATGGCATAGAACGTTCCAATTAATGTTTCAATAGATTTGCTAATATATTGGTACGGTAACTAGTTTATTTTGGACTTGGTCAAAATTTATCCTCAAAGCGTGGCTTTTCGTGAAGTGTTACATGTAGCTCAATGCTACCTGTTAGTTTTCATAGTGAATACATAAATTGCTGGTGTTCATTCTGATTGAAATTGAATTGACCTCATATTCTGTGGTGGTCAGTATACACTGTAAACCTTGATGGTGTACTCATTGGTGACTTACACTGTAAAGAGGGTGAGTGATCAGTGTTGCTGAAATACACTCAGTATTTTGGGAATAATAAATTTTGAGTTGAAATAAACAGTCAATATTTTGGTGGTGGGGTGTTAACAAACTTGTACCATATTTAATCAGATTTTGATCTGGTGAATGTGGTTGATTGTTTGGTGTTCAATACAACACAAACTCTGATTGTATTTTGAGATTTGAGTGTTGACATATCAACACTGCACTCAATTTGATTGTGGTCTGGTGGTGTTAAGTGACACCATCTGATTTTGGTTGAGTGATTAGTGTTTATTAAAACACTCGTCCCTGGGTTTACTTTGAAAAAAAAAAAAAAAAAAAAAATTCTTTTGAGTGTTGACATATCGGCGCTACACTCAATTATATTGTGGTCTGGTGATGTGAAGTGACACCATCTGATTTTGGTTGAGTGATTAGTGTTTATTAAAACACTCTCTTATATTTAGTTGAAAAAAAAATATATATATAAATAAAAACAATTGGTGTAGCATCGACATTGCACCCGATTAGAGTATTGGGTATTGTTGGGCAACACCAGTTCATTTTGGGAACATTTATTAAATAGGCAACCATAATTTAGTTGGCGATTGCAAAATGCCAACTCTGTGAGTTTTGATCCTTTGATTGTTGATAACTCCCGTCTCATTTGGTATTGATTGACACCATTTGATGATTGTTTGGTATTCAACACACATTCTATTGAGCCCTTAGGCACTAACTGGGCTCGACAGCGATTATTTTGTATCTTATTTGGCTTGGTTTGTTTCTAGTTTTGGACTTAACAGGGACGTAGCAACAACGCGTTGACTGCGGTAACGCGTGATGCACTTGTTTTGAAGTCTTGTTTTTTTGTTTTTTGTTTTTTTTTCTGATGGATTCGAGTTGAATAAGCACACTAGAGTGCATTGACTGCGGTAACGTATGTGCGTTCAGCTCATAAGTGCTTCATTTTTTCCAGTGAGTTTCTGGAGTGGAAACTCACTGAGTGTGAGTAGTTGATACAACTACTTATTTCTGTTTTATACAGAAAACAGAATTTATTGTACAGCCATTGCTGTCAAGTTGATTGACTGGTAAATTTTGAACTGCGCATTTCACTTTTCCTGCAGCTTGGTTGGAATTTATTGTAGCTAGATTTGTACCATTGGAGGCGAGTCTGGTTGATAGTATTTTGGCAAATCAAGTAAGGCAGGTAAATTTATTTTATGGCAGCCATTTTGGAAGTGAGTATTGCGGTTTATTGAATATTTTCATTTGCATTTTTGTGGAGTCCCACAATTCACACCATGACAGAACTGGTACCGGTAGACGTATCAATGGCACATAATATTGAACAATTCCAGAAGAATCCTTTGATGGAGAATTCTCTTATTAGTGGGGTAGATGTTTCCATTTGCCCTGAGTATGTTTCAGATTTAATTGAAAAACATGTAGGCGAATTGCGAACTGAGATGGAAAATCACATTCAAAATTTAAGGGGGGAAAGGGAATCTGTTGTTCAGAGTCTCTCTCAGACCTTGACAGAATGTGTTATCAGAATCGATCAGCTGGCAACTAACCAGAAAGAATGTGTTACCAAAATCGGTCAGCTGGTATCTAATCAGGAGAAGTGGGAAACAGTAGGTGAACAACTTGGAATGATAATGACCATGATGCAAGGCCAGGGGACTAGTCCAATGGTTAGAGGGGTGGGGGCTGATGCTAGTTCATTGCAAACTGATGGCAGTGCGGTTAGGCTGACAATGGGTAATGATGAGCAGGAAAATTTGTCTGTGGTCAATGTTGCGCAAATGCCGGGGTTGGGGGTGGGGAATGTAATTCTGGTGAGGGTACCCAGCATGCACATTATATGGATGCAGGAGTGGTGGATGCTTGTGAGGGGTCAGGGCATCATCAGAGGGTGGAGCACCCTTCTGTGCCCATCTCTGACCCTTTCGTCTCTTCACATAGTAAGGTTGGGGAGGAGCACAAAGGTATCCATTCCTCTCCATCCATTGATCATTCTGGAATTGCTCCTGGTCAGGAGGACAAGGGAGATAATTTAATAGGGTCAAATGTTTCGCAGCCTATCCGGCAACATAAAGCGAGTTCGAGATCACGTCGACTTCTCCGTGGTCCTCGAACAGTACGCTGGCGTAGCCGTAGCCCTTTAACATCACGTGGCCGTAGCCCCTCAGCATCACCTTTTACACGTAGTAGCAGCCGTCCACTTCCGAAAACATTAGTTTTTTCCGGCGATGCCAAAGGTTGGTGCCGTTTAAAATTAAATTTGAATTAGAAGCTCAAGATCGGAAGTGGAGCAAGGCCAAATCTCTAAAGCGTTTGACTGAGTGTATGCATGGCAAGGCCATCGAGTATTACTCTTTCTTACCGAAAGCAGTTTGTAATTCTTTCGATGAGCTGTTTGAAGCCTTAGACAAACGGTATGGCGATCTCGAGCCTCCTCAAGCAATCCGACATCGGTTGCAGTTGGAGGAGCGGGGGGCCGATGACACTTTGGCTGATTTTGCTTATAGGTGTGTTGAGTTAGCTGTGAAGGGGTATCCGGGGGCTCCACGTGAGTTAGTCGAATCGATAGCTGTGGAGCAATTTTTCAAAGGTTGTCATGAACCACAGGCTATAGTTTTGTTTGCCATGGAGAAAGACCCCAGAACTATTCAGGATGCGTTGACATGTGTCAACGCCTCACTGTATAATCATCAAGCTTTGAATGTAGCAGAGGTCCGTCTAGTTTCCACAGAACTCGAGCCTGTGGGAGGGGATTTTTTACGGGAGGGTCGGGGTGAGTCTCCATTGAGACTTGTTATGAGTCTCCATTGAGACTTGTTACTCCTCCCAAGCTACCGGTAGCCAGTGAAGCCCCTATTAACAGAGTTACCTGTTACTCGTGTGGGAAAAATGGGCATAAGAGCTTCCGATGTCCCCAAGTACGATGCCATCTTTGTCGCCAATTAGGGCACATAAGTCGAAGTTGCCCCGTTCGCACTAATCTTGACGGGTTGGTTACCACAGGAGGACCTGCCTTGTCAGATTGTGCTGGGTCGACTGCTGCCGTTCGAGGCGTTGCCGTGTCTGGGGCAATGGTAGTTCCGGTCAGGGTCGGGTCCGTTCCAGTGAGTGCGAAAGTGGATACTGCTTCTCAGGTAACAGTGATGAGTCCGGAATTATTTGGAAAGTTAGGGCTCACGGGACCGTCATCCACTCCCATTAAGCTAACTGGTGCATTTCAGGGTACGGCCAGTATGGGAATGTTGGTTCGACAGGTTCCCCTTTCCATTGCAGGGTTTAACTGTTTTGGAGACATGGTTGTAGCCCCAGTGGTTCAGGATTTGTTACTGGGCTCGGACTTTCTGTCCGCTTATGGCTGTGTCGTTGACTTTAGGAAGAAGGCCCTGGTTATTGGGAACATGGGGGTTCCTGCAGTAGAATGTTAATGCATGATCACCGGTTTGGACAATGCTTCAGTTTAGTTCTCTTTTAGCATTGGTAATGTTAGGGGGCAATGCAGATTGGCAGTGGGCAATGGCATGTGGCGCCATCTAGCACACTGTTTTGAGTTGATTTTGATGTTGGTGATGTCTTTGTATTTTGATATAGGTGATGTGGCATTTTGGTTTGATGTTGTGTAGGTTGTTTTTTGGTTGTTGGGGGAAAGATAAAAAAAAAAGATAAAATGTCTGACAAGAAATCTGTGATATGTGTGGATGTTGGATAATGGTGTGTTGGTGGATTTGTGGTGTGTGGACCAATATTTCAGAATGATCATTTTTGGTAGATTGAGTGTTCAGTAGAGTGTGGTGTGTGTACCTATTTTAGAACGGTGTGTTGGGAGGACATGTGATATGTGTTGGAAAAATGTGCAATGTGTGTTGCAGTGGAGATATGTTCAACTTTTAGGGGGTTAGGAGAATGGTTTGAGTGAAAGTGTAGTGGATGGGGTTGTGGAATGGCGGGTTGGGTAATTTATCTGTGGGTTAACAACCCTCACGGTTGGCCACATCATTCGGCATTGGTTAAATGGAAGTTACTTGGATGCTAAATGAGTTTTTGCCGAGGTGTGTGCGAATTGTGATGGATGATTTAACAAGGGGAGAGAATGACGGGGCAATCCATGTTGGAGACACAGGGCCAAAGGAGTTTGTGGCCACAACTCTGCTTGTGTCTTCTCTATGGAAGCCCCAGTGTGTTTTGTACCGGTGTTTGTCATCCCGGTTTAATTTATTGAATCAGGGTCTGAAATAAAAGTCGGACATCGGACAAGCCTTGATCTTGTTTGGTTGAATGCTCACTGTGGAGCATTATGTCCGATCAAATTCGGGGATCATTTTGGATATGTTTATTCAGACCCTGGCTAATTGATCATTGGCAATGCGGTAACATCAGCAACGCAGTGCATTTCTGTTCCATGGATTCCGATATTCCTTCTGGTCCTGCAGATTCATCCACATGTTGAGTTGACGTGTTAGCGGCACCTTGTGCACGGGTGTTTCATATGCGTTGATTCTTCATGTGTGTGTCTCTGTTGATGCATACAGAGGATACTGGTTTCCTGAAGCCTTGAGCTATATGAGTAGTCCCACAATGTATGGAGGACTGACAGGCAGTTACTGTTTTAGTCAGACTATGTTCGCTAGCCAGTCAATCAACTATTGAGAGACTGAGTGTCTTGCAGTTATTGCCTTAGTCAGTCTACTCTTGATGGGATATCTGATATAGCCAGTCCCTCTAGTTACTGGCAGTTATTCCTTGATCAGCCTGATTATAGCCAGTCTTTCAATTTAATAGGGACTGATAGGTTTTCAAACTGAGCAAGCTCTCATCGAGTGCTGACAGTCTAAAAGTTACTGTCGCTATTGTCGTTAGTCAAAACTTGATAGACTGTCTGATATAGTCAGTTAGTCAAAACTTTATAGACTGTCTGATATAGTCAGTCCCTCAATGTAGGAGAGTCTGGCAATTATTTCATTAGTCGGTCTGTTTCTTGACAGGCTGTATAGTGTAGCTAGTCTCTCAGTTTAAGAGGGGCTGACATTATAAAATTGAGTGAGCCCTTAATTTATGAGGGGAAGGGGAGGTTGGGGGAAAAGGTAGATTCCATAGTGAGTCGGACTGGTACTTAAAGTGGGCCAGTTCGCTCCAGCTCCTTTGGGTCTTCTTTGGGAAATTAGAGGTCTGTTGAAAAATCGACCTGAGGGTTGGGGTTAGAGATCAGCTTCCATGATCTGGGGTTGGGTATTTTATTGTCGGACTAATATTACGTAGTTTGTTATTAGGTAATGTCCGGTTTTTAGCCCAGTTCAAAGTAGAGAAAGCTTTAGGTACAGTTCCGTACTTTTATGGTATGTTTTTTTTATCATTGGGAATACTTTGCTGGAGTTTTAGACTCTGTCAGTCGCTGGTATGCCCTTCCCCAAAAAGAAAAGGGGGAAGAGTGTAGTAAGACTAGGTTTTCTCACTTGCCAGAATTAGACCATTAACGAATAGTGTCAGATTGTTGCAGGGGAGTGCTTTATTATAGAGTTATCTTCCCTTGGTAGAGGGCGCTGATTGTCCATTAGCCAATCAGAGTAACTCGCGGGCTTGGTAGAGAAGCCAGAGAACGACTTGACCTGGACTGCAAGAGACTGACAAGACCTGCTGACTTCCTCTCTCAGGGTTTTAACCGGCAGGTAAGGCTGTCTTCTATACTGGCTAATATCTAGGTAGCAGAAGTTACTACAGAATCATTCAGCTTGTGATCTGATAGTGATATGACTCTTTTCCAGTCTGTGAGTTGAACTGTATTACAAGTGACATTCTGTAGTAAGGCGATAAATTGTTCTATAGACATTGAGTGAAATTGTCAAACTGATGAAGGAACATGTTTTAATGCAGGTGAGTGAGTGAGTGAGTGAATAGGGTTTAATGCAAAAGTATTGGCGTGAAATTACTAGTTATTGGAGCACAGAAGTGCTGGTTAATGTCCCTTCACTGTGAAGTCAAACTGATGAAGGAACATGTTTTAATGCAGGTGAGTGAGTGAGTGAATAGGGTTTAATGCAAAAGTATTTGCGTGAAATTACTAGTTATTGGAGCACAGAAGTGCTGGTTAATGTCCCTTCACTGTGAAGTCGATGTTGTTGGGAGAATCCCATAGTGCTGTTCCTCTGAGTTATAGAAATTGTCTAACTTCAGCGACTTGGATGTCGCTGTAGTTGGACTGCTTTTTGGAGTGTGAAACGTGTGGATTTCAAGTGAAGTGAACAACAGAACTGGACACAGGATAAAGGAACTGGAAGGAGTGGTACAGCAAAGATCAGAAGAAAGAGGACTGAATTGGACACTTATGAACTGTGTACAAACATTTATGATCATTTCAGCTGCCTGCCACTGTGTTTTATGCTACTGTAGTACGCCCGAGTTTGTGACATATTGTACCACATTTTTTAACTGTTTTTATTTTCTGATTGGTTAATTTATAGACAAAATTTTAACTGAACCATCTGGTATTATGTTGTAATTTTGTTTGGCCACTGTTTCGCTGCAGATTTAGCAAACTTCTTCTGACTCTGTTAAAGAGCAATCTCATAAATTTGTGGGTGCATAAAACTATGATTAATTCATTGACCCAAAATATATACTCCTTGATGAGGTATTGTCTTATTATTTGTGTAAAGCTATCCCATAGTCAAAATGATATGACTCAAAGCTATATTTTAAGATGGAAATCCTGTACCACTATAGCTACTTCCATTCTTGAGATGTCTGCTTTCCCTGTTTTCATGACATCACTTCCCAGGACAGAGAAACTTTGCTGTGCGAAAAAAAGTATTCTATTTGTAGCACACATGGTAACTTAAAGATCTATTTTGGTGACCCAGGCTAATTGGGGTCAAGATAATATTGATGAGCAGTACTAAAGTGTTTATGTTATGTAGGCCTCATTATACAGACCAGCATTACTACTGACCAGACACACATAGGTATAGCTGTCCATTCCAATGGCATTCCACCTCATTTTAGTTGAATCTTCAACTGGAGAGAGCCTATATAAATATTTGCGTTTTATTCCAGTTTTGAGTGGAGGATGTCGTTCAACTCTGTTAAAGTGTGCCAGGCCGCTTTTCACTTCTTGAGAAGATCAAATTTCAGAGAAAAATGGTCCTGCATTATTCCTAAGAACTCTCAGTTTCCTACTCTTAGGATTATATAATATTTCAGGTGTAAAAAGATGTCACATGAATTGGCAAATTCTAAAATTTTATCTGAAAAGCGAGCAAAGTATTGGTTTTCACACACAAAAACAGAACATATCATTTGATGGCTCAATGCAGTACATATACTACCATTTCAGGCAAGAATGGAAAATGAAATTCTGAGCTGATTAGTTGGATATTTAGGTCAGAACAGCTTGTACGAGTCTATAATCCCTTCTTTTTTCTACATTCTAGATATACTGGCATCATAAATCCAAAATGGCTGACCCTGGATCTGCGAAAATCTGGTTAAATGTGCCCAGTGAAATACTCTTCCGACTCCCATCTGATTAAAATGGAATCCAAGGCAGGGAAATTTTGGCCTGGGCCCCTTTATCACACATTGTCCTTCGAGGGTTAACTAAAGTTACCCTGGGATATACTGTAAGGGAATACTGAATAATATATACCAGGGTTTATAACACAGTAGATCAATTATCCAGACATTAACACAGCCTCTTGCTTCCAAAGCAATGTCTTGAAATAAGCTAGCAATAAAGCAACATTGCCAAAGGATTTTACTTTATTTCCTTTGAAATTGAGTACATGTATATTATATATCTATATACAAACATCATAAGTCATCTTTCAAAATTGGTAAAAACTACAGAATGCTTGTAGAACAAGCAGAGTTTAGCTTGCACATCCCCCGCTGGGCAGCCTGTCTGAAAGGTCATGTTACCATCACTAAACATCACACATATTACTAAATTAGGATTCTGGGCTAGGCTCCTTTGTAATCATTGTATGAAGGTGGATATGAGGCAGCATTAAGAGTGGAGACTTGTCCAAATATTGATCAGGAGGATATACCGTACAATTCTATTCACATCTTGGCCTTTGGAAATAGGTCATCAATCAGAGTGACTTAGTGGTTCTCCCAAGGCAGCAATGTGACTCCAGATCAAATCGTCCCTTAGATATTGTGCTTACAAGTAAACCGGACTGCTATTCACAATTTTACCTCTGTGGCCTTTGAAAATATGTCAAGGTCAGCCTGGAGTGAACTTGACCTAGGGGCTGTCATAAAGCAACATTGTGTGAAATATCCAGTCTCCAGTTCTCTTTGTTATTGAGACACTATGTTCACAATGCTATTCACATTTTGACCTCTGTGACCTTTGAAAATATGTCAAGGTCATTCTGGGGTAAATTTGACCTGGAGGCTCTTATAAGTCATCATTGCGCCAATGACTTAAAACAAGTCGTCCCTTAAATATTGTGTTCACAAGCAAATACAACTACTATTCACATTTTGACCTCTGTGACCTTTGAAAATAGGTCAAGGTCAGAGCAGAGTGAACCTGATCTAGAGGCCTCCACAAGGAAGCATTGTGCCAAACATCCAGTCTCTCTCTTTGTTATGGGATATTGCGTTCACAATGCTATTCAAATTTTGACCGGTGACTTTGAAAACAGGTCAAGGTCAGTGCAGAGTGAACTTGACCTAGAGGCCTCCAGATATGATTTGGCTTAATGTCACACTCAAGGTTGTTTCACTCATATGGTGACAGTCAGTTAGACTGGTGGAGAAGCATTGTGCCAAACATCCAGTCTCTCTCTTTGTTATGGGATATTGCGGTCACAATGCTATTCACATTGACCTGTGACTTTGAAAGCAGGTCAAGGTCAGTGCTGAGTGAACTTGACATAGAAGCTTCCATCAGAAAGCATTATGCCAAATATCAAGGCTCCTCTTAGATATTGCAATCACAAGGGACTGTCACTGATATTCACATTTTGCCCTTTGTGACCTTTGAAAGTAGGTCATGGTCAGTATGGAGTGAACTTGACACTGGGTCCATCATGCGGAAGCATAATGCCAAATTTCCAGATTCTAGTTATCTTTGTTATCGGGATATTGCATTAACAATGTTTTTTTTACATTTTGACCTCCATTACCATTGAAAATAGGTCACGGTCAGTCCTGAGTGAACTTGAGCTGAAGGCCCATGAGACAGCATTGTGCCAAATATCAAGGATCTAGCTCTATTTTCCCCTTAGATATTGTGTTCACAAGAGATGGTCACTGCTAATCATATTTTGACCTATGTGACCTTCGAAAATAGGTCGTGAGTGAATTAAACTTCACCTGGATGACATCATAAGACAGCACTGTGCAAAAGATCAAGGCTCTCATCTTTTATCTATATTATTGAGATATAAGATTCACAACATCTGGGAAGGACACCCAGACTGATGGAAGAATAACATTCCATAGTCCCCTCCCACTTAAGTGGTGGAGACAATAAATTACTACCAATATGGAGTCACTTGTAAATTTGGAGTAAAAGAAACTACTGGAAAATTACTTGTACAGACTCCATAGGTAAAATATTAAACTAGCTTATGGAGACAGTAATATTCTGTCTTCTATAATAATAATAATGAAAGTGACAGAAACAATAGTAGATATAAAATGAATAGATATACTGATCCATAATTTACATGGGCAATATTTCAAATGAATTGATGAGCATAATTTACAAGAATCAGTATTAGTGAAAATGATTGAAAATACTGTTTTGAGAGAAGCTGCTCTCATCAGTTTTGTGACGTTTAGCACTTGGTGGCTGAGAATCACTGGGAAGACTATACGACCGCTTAGGAGCAGGATTAGCCTGAAAATACAAATGGAGTGAATATTTAGTCAGTGACCAGAAACTCAAACTTTTCGTGTCAGTGATATCAAATTTCATTACAGAACACATTTTCAACTGTAACTGATTCAATTTGATACCCATCATACACTTTAGCAAGCATTATCAATCAGTACTGATATTGATAAGACACACACATGTTCAACATTACATAATCATTATCAACAACAATAATCAGTTTATAAATCATCCTCATGTTTTGGTTCAGACTCCGATCAACCAGCCTAACAAATCACCTGTCAAAGTTAGGAGACGTAATACAAACACAACCCTACATCCCAGTGTGTAACTATATATCCTGCTACATGCATTCACTGTACATTAGGCCTTTGTTTTTTTGATTTGTCATGTTTGTTGGTTCACGAATTTGGTTGGCAGGGGAGAGGCGGGGGAATAAATGAATAAATAATCCTCATGTAACAGCAAGAGCAACCCATATAAATTTCATGATGAATGCCGACCCTAGTCAGCTGTACCTGCAATTGTTCTAGGAGATTCTGTTGTAGATCAACAAGGATGTCTGGTTAGTACTTCAAGCTACTGTTAGCCTTCTCAGTCAACAACAAATTGGGAATGTAATTTCATAAACTCGTGTGATTGTATCAGAGGTATAGTATATCCATTTAACACAGTTGTCAATGTTTTAAAAAGACCTAGCCAATTGTGAAATAAACTTGAGTTGTGATTGCCAAACTATGGTCTCTTGGATCATCTGCACATAAAATGGCACAATATTTAACAATTGTTTGGCTCGTGATTCTCAGATTATCTTCATAAGCAGAGTCCACATTTTCATACAAAATTTGTCTGTTCTTCGGTTTCAAACAGTTTCACCTTCAGGTTTATATACAAACAAATTATACTTTATTTATCATCAGATTCTTTTGGCAGGAAAAAACATGAGGCAGCACCTAAAAGGTGCAACAACCCCTCAGCCAGACAGTTTTAGTGGGTGCAAATTGGTACATAATGAATGGAAAATGCATATGTAAAAGCCTGAAAGATTTGGTTGAATGCGGAAGATGCTTTAGCAGTGGCTTGTAAAAGATTAAAATATGATAAATTCAGTGTGAGAATTTGACGTATCACGTGCAAAAAATATGACGGAAGAACAAAAATATTCTGAACAAAAGCAAAAGGCTTCAAGCCATTCTGGCTTTGAACCATAATAATAATCTGAACAATAATAAAAGTCTTCCGATTTTCATTGGAAACTGTAATATAGACTTTTGATAGTAGAAACTGTATGAATCCCTGTGTACCTGTTGATTGTATGTCTCTTCCCATCTGTGATCAAGCAGATTCCGAGAATGAGGATACATGTGCATGTATTTTACCTTTAAACATGTGTCCATTGGGCCTAATCTCTTGTGGGTGAAGAGAAAATACAAATTGTTTGGCTGTACAGAGCTACATGTATATCCCAGACAGAATCAACATCTGAGCCCTGAGCCGTACATGTGCATGTATTTTACCTTTAAACAGGTGTCCAGGTTTAGCAGACAGTGGTGTACATGTATAGGCGACACATACAAGCAAATGGCCTTTATGCTAGTATGCTTCAGATGGAAACTCATACATTTTGGATATCAGTTGGAGAGAAAATATGCCTATTGACAGAAATACTTAATTGCATAATACATGTAGCTGCACATGCATGTATGATAATTATGGCTGGGGCAGATAACATTCACAGTGTTGTCATAGTACATGTAATCATCAGTGAAACAGGGTTTGGGTTATGCCCTCAAACATATATTAAACCATAGCCTCATTGGCGTAGTAATTTCCTGGGCACATTAAATGCTGGTAATGTGGTTGAGCACCTAACAATCCTGTACACCAAATTTGAAGTTCTAGCTGGAGTGAGTGAGTGAGTAGGATTTAACGTCGTTTTCAACATTGTTTCAGTCATATCACGACGGTGCCTACATGTGCCAGAACACGAGAGTGTCCACAGTTCCTATTATTCTGGACACTGATCAGCCTAGCCAGTACAGCACCCGGTCACCCATCCAAGTATTGACCGAGCTCAACGCTGCTTAACTTCGGTGATCTGACGAGAACCGGTGTGCCCAACGTGATGCGCCGTACTAGCTGGAATGGTTTACATGTATATCATGTTCACATCGTCGAACAGTTATTGGAAACCACAAAAATCATCACAATGTACCCAAATTTGATAAGCTTGTGGTTGACTACCCAACAATAGTATATAGCAAATATGAAATCTCTATCGCCAATGGTTAGGCTTTTATCGCGTTCACATCATCATATGGAAATTTCCGCTATGTTGCCATGGAAACCGCAAAATTCATCAAAAAGTACCCAAATTTAATAGGCTTGTGGTTGACCACCCAACAATCCTGTATACCAAATTTGAAGTCTCTTGAGGCAACTGTTTGGCTTCTAGACCGGTCACAAGAATTGTTGACGACCGGATGACCAGATGGACGACCGACCTGACGTACATGCCAACGACAAGACCCCGCAGCCTGATAGGCTGAGGGGTAAAAAGCTGCCAAAATCTCCTTTTTATTTCACTTTCGAAAATGTGGGTCAGTGGATCTGTGAATCAACTAATAAAAGACAAGAGGCCTAATGCACTAATCCAACATGAGATCTAGACTAAAAGACTCAGTTTGTCCAATCCCCACGAACACCACCCTCCAGCAACCCAATCTTTCATTTTATGCATATTCACCATTTCACTGTCTGGGTCTGGGAAGTTCATATCTTCATAACATTATCGATGCACCTTGTTGAATAGTGGCAGTGGTGAATATACCAATGAAGGCACATAGCGTCATACACAATTTTACAGATGACACGTTCTCAAAATATATTTATCAAACTTATTTTTGCATAAAATTTGATAATGTTATTTCAAGCACCTTTTGTGATTTATTGATTAGAGCATTCAAATTGCAATAATATACCTTGGCAGTCTTCTTGTCTTGGGAATCAGGAGAGAGTGCTTTGAAGACAAAGTTATTGGGATTACGACCAGTGTTCGACGTCTTTACACCAGACTTGGTTCGCTCTGCAATCTTAGCCAGACTGTCCTTGCTTCTACTCAGGAATGAACCACGCTTCTGGGACTGTCACCAGAAAGAAATTCAGTGTTGAAATAAAATAGGTCATTTTGAAATAAAGCCAGACTGTTTTAAGCTTTTTGTGCATCAGAGTTTTGAGCTGAGGGATTAACACAAGGAATGCCAAAATGATGCTGTTCAGAACAGTTATGTTGATCTTTCACGTACCGGTACTCTGGAGAACAAGTGGGATACTTACAAGAGTGAGTTTTGGCTGTGGTACAGCTTTGGTCTCGAGGTCAGGTTTAGGTTTATCTGCCACTTCTTTAGGGACCGCTTCAGCAGCTATAATACAGAATAAACAAACCATTCAGCGAAAGCAAACCCTCGTCTTCAAGTATAGTCAGTACTCTGCTCCCCACACTGGGATCAAGCCTTAATCGGTTTCGTTACCTTTGCTTTACCAGAAGTTACCCAATATATCCTGTAAAACTGATGCTTATAGAAAAAAAATGAGCATTAATATCAATTGAGAATGAATAATGAACCCAGAATATCCCTCAAAACTGTGATTAACAGCTAAAACTTCATCTATCTGACGGTAAAACTCATATTTGCAGAAATAAACACAGGCATGTGATCTGCATTCCGAAGTGCA